>BQNB010096174.1:7810-25690 GCA_026074375.1 Tanacetum coccineum
TGTAGTGAGTGCAATCCCGTGATCTTGAGTTCGATCCTAACACACAACTATTATTTTTACGTCCATAAACTAACACAAACACTAACTTGAACTGTCATAAACCGAAAATTCCATTAATTTGCTTACATTGTTTGATTTTCAGTGGAGGCAAAATACAATGCCTACACCCTTATCAACTACTTTAGAGGAGGATGAGCGCATCGAGAATATCAAATCCATTCCTAATTTTTCTGATTTGAAGTTAGATTCCGCTTTTATCTCGTTATTATGTATAGGTATACTTTTTGTTGGTGTATTGTCTAAAGTAATGTTTATGTGTTTAGATGTTTGCACAACGATCTTTGGTAGCCCATGGATGTTGCTCGGGTTCACCATTGAAGAAGTTGTTTATGAAGTCTAGTTTTTTTTCTTTTAATAGCATTTTAGTAAACTTCTGAGCATCGTTTTGTAATTAATCACCCAATCATGCTTGATTTACCACATTTGACTATTAAAAAGTGTAATTTTTGCACACTTGTGAAATTCATATGTTCCGACCTCGAATAGAGTTCCAGATTGAATTATTCGTGAAAAGCTTGACACGTGCTCAGCCCTAGTTCTAGCAATACTTCTCGTATGTCCTATATGTGCACTTATATGTGTGGTGAACTAGTCAAAACACTAGTTCTACTCTACAAGCTATACGTCCTACCGTACAAGCTATACGTCCTACCAACGGGCCTCTGGTCTAATGGTATGGAGGTTTTACCCTCCTAGGCAAGGTCTCAAGTTCGAGTCTTGTCTAGGGCGATAGGGGTTTCCTCCCGCGTGCGTAAAGGGAAGGGTGCCATTGCCTTCTGGGCTGGACCCAACCTGGTTGTGTGGGCTCGCTACGCCTTCTGGGCTAGGGGCCATGTAGCCACAATTGCCGTTCAAAAAAAAAAAAAAACATAGAACAATCCTCGTGGAACTATTAAATGTAATATACACAGAGCCGGCTTTGAAGGTGTGCAAGGTGGGCGACCGCACAGGGCCCCAAAAATTTTAGGGGCACCAAAATTTATCCCGTTAATAATTATATGCATTATTTCTTATAAACGATGACACTTTATATATAACGTTTCTTATCGCAAGGCCTAATTATGTAATTTAGTTCAGGGCCTTTAAAATTTTCATAAATTTAGAGACGGTCCTGAATATACAGGCTTTTGTATGGTGTATAACAGCGTAAGTTGTAGAAAGTTTATTAACATCTACTTGTGTCAAAGTTATAATGTAGATATTGAGCAACACACAACTCACATACAACGAACGATAGAGATATTAAAATTTAGCATAACAGCTCCATAATTGAACGAAAACAACCCTATAATCCGATTCGGCCATTAACATCGTAACAACAACTCTTAATTAACATTTTTATTATCATACGACATGATTGAAAACACCAATAAAAGTCTAGCACCGGAAGAAGTTCCCCGTCTCTAAAAGGTGTTTACGTGCTCGATTTTGTTGTTAGCTAGTACGCAACGACCCTAGGACTGATGCGAACTCGTGATGCATATCTTTTTTGAACGGCAATTTATTAAAATAATTAGCAAAATGATAGAAAAGTTACAAGGGGATCATACAAGATACAGAAGAAATTGGATTAACAATCCATTCAAACCATTATACTTATAATCAAATCCCATTTGATACGACGTCGTATCAAATGGGCTGGTAGTTGGGCTCCCAAACTTGGGCCGGCCCATTTAGTTTTTTTTTTTTTTTTTTTTTTAGGCAATGTAAAAAAAAATCGCTCGGTACAAAATAGAAAAAAATATTACAAAAGTATTGACTTATTCAGATAAAAAAAATACCCGCGACATGAGACCCAACACATAAGCCCATATAAAAAAAGAAACTATTAAACATGAGACTGAAAAAATAAACCCGTACAAAAAAAAAAATTAACACAAAATACATGAGACCCAACACATAAGCCCATATAAAAAAACAAACTATTAAACATGAGACCGAAAAAATAAATCCGTACAAATAAAAAATAAAAATAAAATTTTAACACAAAAATAAACCCGCAATTCAGATAAAAAAATTACTCGCGACATGAGGCCCAACACATAAGCCCATATAAAAAAAACTATTAAACATGAGACCGAAAAAATAAACCCGTACAAATAAAAAATAGTACGACTTTTTTATATAATAAACTTTATTTATCAAATATATAACATATATCTACCTATTCACTCAGATAAAAAATACCCGCGTAAAGATCTTCGCATTGCGAACGAAACGAGCCCAATATTGCAATGCTTCTGATATACGCACGATTTTATAAAAAAATGTTGAAGTTAAATATATATAGAAAAAAAATTACAAAACGTACCCTCGGCTTTTAACTATTTACGTTTTTTTTAATTATAACACATATCTATCGAGTCATTCCGACCAAAAAAATACTCACGGAAAGATCTTCGAATTGCGAACAAAACGAGCCCAATATTGCAAAAAAAAAATCAAATTATTAAACATGACACCGAAAAAATAAACCCGCGCAAAATTAAAAAATAAAAAATAAAAATTAATAGCCCGCAACAACACTTGAAAACTTTACTTATCAAATATATAACATATATCTACCTATTCATTCAGATAAAAAATACCCGCGTAAAGATCTTCGCATTGCGAACATTATGTCAGAAAACGAGTCGTCAATATTGTGTGCAATGCTTGTGATATACTCGCATTCGATTTTAGAAAAATGTCTGAAGTTTAATATACATGATAGAAAAAAAAAATAATTACAAATGAAGCGTACCATCGGCGTGTTTCTAACTATTGACGTTTTTTTTAGTATATGTAACACATATCTATCGAGTCATTCGACCAAAAAAATACCCACGGAAAGATCTTGTATTGCTAATCAATGAACGAGCACAATATTGCAATTAATAAATATTCAAGTTATTAAACATGAGGACCGAAATGAATAAACTGTGCAAAATTGTAATAAATTAAAAATAAAATAAAAATAAAAATTATCTTGCCGTTTCATACGCTATTTTTATTAACGTACGCAAGCAAAGCAGCGGGTAATTTTGCTTGTTTTGGGAACGGCAGTGTGCTATTCAAATAATAAGTGTGACCAATCCAAGAATGAAATGTACACCTTAATTTCTGTCACATGGGTAATCGATTCAAATCGGGTCACTCAGGTCAGAAAATAACTATCATTGTTCATTTGCTAACTTCCTTTCAACTAAATGGGTCTTTGTTTATATCTGGTTAAGTATTAACTGACCCACAAAGAAGTTGAACCGTTTGCATGCTGTCATGTCTGCTGCCCAAACTGTCACCACACTTCATAAAGTTGCGCTGCTTATATGTCCGTGCAAATCTGGATAAAACACAAAGTTAATAGTGCTCGCCATGTTAGTGTTGTTACTCCATATTTATCTATCATAATTTTATTGACTTCGAAGTTGTACATACATAAAATTTATTTTATATTTCATCAAGCATTGGTTTTGTAAGTTTTCAAAGAAATCTTTCGGGATTGATGTACATTCTACAATTTCTGTTGTTTTACAAACTTCAGGAAAGTTGTTTTCTAAGTAAAGTAAAAATTAGTAGTTGCGTTTTTATTTGGAGCAGTGTTAGGCACAATTTGCTTTAACACTGTATGTTTCTTTGCACGGTTGTAGTATAAACTCTATACTCTTATAATGCGTAAAATACATTTTATATGCTAGAGAAAAGATCCGTATAGAACATAAACCAATTAAAGAACAAATCACTTGATCTCAATCACTCATCCTATTTTGATCTAATGGTTTGAATTAATTATCATTTTAATTTAATTAATTAAATACTCTACTTTCATCGTTTTTTTTTTAATTAAAATCTATCTCTTAAATACTGTTATATGATTACGTAATATCGAATTTATTACACATTGAGCGACGAGAATTAAATTGATCTTTACATTGTGGTATGCGCCCTACGTATCTATTTTATGTACGAATTTTTTTAATTTCCGCACAGAAAAATCACATGTGATTTATTACTTTAAAATTTACACGTGAAATTGTGAAATCACATACGATTTATGAATTTATCAAATCACACGTGATTTGTTACTTTATAATATCGATATTGTGCATTTGTGGGGTGAAAAACCATGCGATTTTCTGGAAATCACCTCAGTGGAATTTTAACAACAATTGTAAAATCACAATCGTGAGTGTTTACTAAATCACGTGTAATTTTTTTTCTGAATTTCAAAACTAAAAAATTGTTGAAAGTATATCAAAATAACCGTCTACTGAAAGATAAAAATATTTTCATCATTATTTTAAAAATCACATGTGATTTTGTGAAATCACATGTGATTTTGTGAATACACATGTGATTTATGAAATTACACGTGATTTTTCTCCAAAATTTCGCGTTTGATACATTTATATTCCTTGAGTATGAGGCGGTAGAGCTACTCAACAAAGTCCAACGAGTTATGAGTAGTATTGTTATGATACATAGATCCACAAATGTGATTTTCAAAAGAATCAACTTTTTAATTAAAGGATTGGAACCCAAGGCATTTCGTCTAGTGGTATGTGAGTTCTCCACCAACCAAGAGGTTGTGGATTCAAGCCTCGCTTGAGGCATTTGTGAGATATATCGTGAGATAGATGGTATAAGATGTGGAAAAAATGTCGTTCTAAAAAAATAAAATAATAATAATAAATTAAATTAAAAAAAGCTAACGGTGCTGTTTGTTGCTTGTTTGTTTTCCACTACTATGTAAATTATAAAAAATAATAATAAAAATTACTTATTTATACTGTAAAAAAAACAAAGCAAAAAAAAGAAAAGAAATCACAAGTGATTTTACAAATCACGTGTATTTTTCTGAGCGGAAATTTCCCATACTTTAAAAAATGGTCGAAAAATATTATCAAAGCGCACCGATTCTCTGATAGATAAATAATTACTTCGTGTGCGATGGTTGTATTTTTCGCAGAGTTTGACGATATTTACCGTTTGCAAAAGATATGTTGTTTTAAAAAAAAGTGGATATGGGGACAGAAGGTATTTACCTGTTAGATGAATAAATGCATGTTAAGATGACTGCTTTTGTTCTTTAAGTGTTATTAATCTTCCGGATCTTGTTCTCTTTAAGACAATACATACACTATTAAATTGTTTAAGACAAAACATACACTATAAAACTTGAGAATTACAGCTTTGTTGCTAGATGCGAAAAATACTAAACTTCCAAATCACATAGATATAAAGTTATTAAACAAGTAAGAAATCATAAAATATTTAAATATCATAGATTGTAACAGTCAGTGCCGTCTTTATGAGTGTGCAATGTGAGAGACCGCACAGGGCCCTAAAAATTTTAGGTCCACCAAAATTTATCTCATTAACAATTATATGTATTATATCTTATAAACGATGACATTATATATATAACGTTTCTTATCGCAGGGCCTCATTATGTAATTTTGTTCAGGGTTTTCAAAAATTTTATAAATTTAGAGACGGGCCTAGTAACAGTAACAAAAAAGTTTAACATTCTTATCTTTTATATAATAAAAGAATTACATAATTTTGGAGTTTTGCATGAGAATAAATTTTATGAGAAAAAAATTGGACCAATCAGAACGCTTGTCTTTTATATTTATATGATAAAGGAATTACATCATTTCGGAGTTTTGCATGAGATTAAATCTTATGAGGAAAAAAATTAGACCAATAAGAACGCTTGATTTTGCCACGTAGGCAAAATCGTGCGATATGATTGGTCAATAAAAGGCAAAATTGAATCAATTTGGTCAAAATTGAAAATTTTTGGTGGAGAAAAAAAAACATAAAAATATGTGTGCCAAATTTATGAAAACAAAAAACTTGAAAAAAAGAAGGTATTTAATAAAACTTTTAGTGGTTTAATTTTAAATAAATTATATGGAGTTAAGTGTAAATTTATAAATTTACAAGTTTTATTATAACTTTGAAAAATAAAGAAATAACCCCTTAAACTTTATACCCCTAGACTTTATATTTTAAAATACAACAAACATAAATTATTTCTTACTTATAAACAAAGATGTAACATTATTTAATCACATCCCAAATCTACCCGAAGACTTTTTGGTGGATTTTTCATTATCGGCCTGAAATCATGTTGAACAACCAAATAGAAAAACACTGAATAACATAAATTATCGTAAGTAAAAAAAGGGTTTTTTAGCTATTAATTGATGAGTTTGAAAGAATTGCATTTTCTTTTCTTTGGGTTTAATACGTGTTAAAATTCTAACAATTGAATTTTTGAAAAAGTATTTATTTTATTGACATGTCTGTATGCCCATAAATCATATACAATAATTTTGGCTACTTTTATATCTTAAAGATGTGTTGGTGACGGAAAAATGGGTAAAACTATTTTTACATTTCTATATGAATTTTTTATTCTCGGCCTGAAATTCATGTTGTACAATGAAGTAGAAAAGCACTGAATCACATAATTTATCGTAAATAAAGAGAAATGGAGGTTCACTTGAGCCGACTCCATGCTACCTAAAAGGGAAGTTTCGCTTCGATTAGTTGGCTCACAATGTCGAGACAGAAAACGAGTAAATCAAAAGAAAAAAAGTTACTAATTATTCTCAAGGTCATATAGAACGTAATATATAAAAGACTTAATGAATCTATTCTCTTTATATTATTTCGATAATACTTTATAACATAACATAACTTATAAAACAGAAAAAAATAAAAATTATACATATATTTAAAATAACATAATGTCTAAGCCTCGTGCATGCACGGGCGTTAAAACTAGTAAATCTAAAAGTAAAAGAGAAATTTAAGAGATTTATCAGGATCAAATCCCAATTGTGCATCTTCGTAATTCAAAGCTTCAAAATTCTCCTCGTAACTGTAAAATAAAGAATCATATGAATGATCTTCAAACAAATTAAGGCGCGGAATGGAAGAAAGTTGTTTCTTGTAATCTTTAGCAATTTCAATCAAACGTTGTTTTTTGCTTCTTTCTCCTCTCTAGCTTTCCAATACTTGTAATACTTGTAATACTCTATTTCTCTTTTATAGTAACGATGGGTGTACCAGTTTGATGATCAGATACCCCGAGGCTAATCTGGCCCGTTCTGCACTACTTTAGTTTACAAAAAAAATACAAATTTAAATTTAAAGAAGACAACATGGTAACAGCAAAGGAGAAAAAGCTGGGTATCGCTTTAACGTTACATGTATGCAAAAGAGGCCTTCATTGTCACTCAGATACGATATATCCATCAACATAATTATACACCGTTATTAACAACATATTTATCCCTCTTCCTCTTCATATAAGAATTGTTCCAATGTTTTTTAAGGACAAGATAACAAAGAGGGGACTAAGGGGAACAACCGAAAACTAAGAATACTTCCCAACCATCATCTAAGGCTTCAGTCACATTCAAACATAATACCTGCTTGGAAAAATAAAAGAAGAGGATTATAGTACATGTTTCCGCACCATGATCACAACATACTAAAGATCACTTGAAATCAACTCCATAAAAAGCAGGCTTAATCAATCACTCCTACTTGATTACTTATTGAAGTCGAGGGTTGGGTAGCTTGTGGGCACAAAGTTGTCAAACTGTTTAAGTTAGCTCTTCATTACGTAATATGAACAATTACTCTTTTGTTTTTTGAGTGTATCTAAGAGTAGAAATAATAAATCACCTCACTATAAAACACCGGTTCGCATGCAGACATGGGTAGCCAAACTTTCCACTCTTCCATCGATGGCTTCTTCATGTGATGCAGGTGATTTAACTTTGCTTGTGGATCATCGATAGCGGATGTTCCAAGCATATGACAGGGAACTTAAAACTGCTAAGAAACTTTTTTGAGAAGTTCATGGGTATTATCTGCTTTGGAAATGATCCTTACGATGCAATCACGGGTTATGGAGATTATGTTCATGGAAACATCACTATATGTCATGTATATTATGTTGAGGGTCTTGGACACAATCTTTTCTTCGTAGGAAAATTCTGTGACGGAGATCTAGAAGTTGGATTCCATTCGAAGGCATGTTATGTACAAAATTTGGAGTGTGATGATCTTTTGACAGGGGCTCGTGACTCCAATTTGTACACTATCTCTATTTCTGAAATGGCAGCTTCTTCTCCAGTTTGTCTAATGTCCAAAGCCTATTCAACAAAGTTTTGGTTATGGCATCATTATTTATCCCATTTAAACTTCGCTACCATCAATCAACTTGCCAAACAAGACATGGTCGTTGGTCTTCTAAAGTTCAAATATGATAAAGATCATTTATGTTCAGCTTGTAAGCAGGGTAAAAGTAAATGGGCCATCCTCAAACCAAAACTGATTGCTAGTATGGATGAAAGACTGTAGTTACTACATATGAACTTACGCGATCCGATGAGCGTGGAAAGCTTTAATGGCATAAGGTAGATTCTGGTGATTGTTGATGCTTATTCTCGATACACTTGGGTGTATTTTCTTCGGATAAAGGATGAAGCTCCTGAGATGATTATCAAGTTATTACACGAATTCAAGTGAGTTTATGTGACATGGTCAGATTTTTCTGAACAGACAATGGTACGGAATTCAAAAATGAAAAATTAAAGTTATTTTATGAAAAGTTGGCATCACACATCAAAAATTAATCGCAAGAACTCCAGAACAAAATGGTGTTATTAAAGGATAAAATAGAACATTAATTGAGGCTGCAAGAACGATGTTGACTTTTTCAAAGTCACCAGATTTCATATGGGCTGAAGCTGTTTCAACAGCTTGTTTTACTTATAATCGCTCATTAATCCATACGCGTTACAACAAAACACCCTATGAGCTTATTCGAGAAAGAAACCCAAATGATCAATAATTTCATGTGTTTGGCTCTTTATGTTACCCAACAAATGATCGTGATGATCTCGATCTGCTCAAGCCAAAAGCTGACATTGAAATCTTTATCAGGTACTCTGAAGAGTAAAAAGGGGTGTACATTTATTCTCTCAATTCTCTAGCGAAAAAAGAAAACCGAACCCTAATATCCCCAATCTTTTCAACCATTCGTCCCCATCCCCTAGTTCTTCTAATCGATCATTGTTTTGGTTCTTTTCTTGATTCATTAAGAATCTAACTGATTCAATAATTGTTTTAGAGAGTTAGGGTTTTTGGTGTGGGTCTTTGTTAAAGTTTAGGTTTCTATTTAATCGATTGAACTACTTGTAATCCCTTCGATTTAAAGTGGTACTGATCTTTTTATTAGGGTTTTCCGATTGTTCTTTTGTTTATGTACTGTGCGAATATTGAAACATGTTCGGGTTTATTTATTAATGATTGAATTACTAATCGTTAGGGTTTTTGGTTTGCATTAAATTCTAACCTTAACTTCTGTTAAGGTTTGCGGTGTTGAAGATTGCCGTTGTCTTCTTGTTTATGGTATCGATTAAGGTTTACTAGTGGGTTATTGATTGGAGTGCGAGCTGCTAAATAGAGCGTGGTTTCTTGAGTCAAAAAGGGAGTGGGGGTGTTGAGCGGGTTAAAAGGAGAATAATATGGTGTTAGTTGCGAAGGATTTTATATCACCATCAGTGATTGATTAGCCAGTGGTGGTGAAGAAGCAAAGTTCGTTGGTTGATACAAGTATTCCTAATGTTGAGATAACGGGTTTGAGTTCGTATCCACCCTTACCTACGCAGGGATCTACTCCGGCTGGTAATACTCCTGGTATATCTTCGTATGCTAATGTTACTGGTGCACCGAGTAGGAAGGCTTTAAATTTTCGTACTTTATTTACACTGGGAGGAAATGAGGTTAATGTAGTTGTGCTGGTGGAGTCTATTAGAGCTATTAGTGAAAGGTTTGCGAATACTGCTTATCGTTTCTTTTTGGGAAAGCGAGTGGCTTACCCCGTTGTTGCTAACTATGTTAGGAACACTTGAGGTAAATATGGCCTGGTTAAATTAATGCTTAACTCATCTACCAGGTTATTCTCCTTCTAATTTAGCTCTATGGATGATTTGCATGCAATGCTTAAAAATGGTCCATGGTTTATTCACAGTCATCTGCTTATTCTTAAAAAGTGGAACCCGGATGTGAATCTATTGTAAGAAGATGTTGGGAATGTTTCGGTTTGGGTTAAACTTTATGGTGTCCCTGTTACGGCGTTTAGCGAGGATGGTTTGAGTGTCATTGCTACGAAACTTGGTACTTCCTTAATGCTTGACTCTTATACTTCTGATATGTGCCTGCAATCTTGGGGCAGGTCAAGCTTTGCTAGAGCAATGATTGAGCTTCGGGCTGATATGGAGTTGAAAGATACCATTGTGGTGGCTACGCCTAAAATTGTTGGGGAGGGGTTCTATACGTGTACTATTCGTGTTGAGTATGAGTGAAAACCTCCTAGGTGTGCGTGTTGTAAGGTTTTTGGTCATATTTAGGAGGAATGTCCTAAGAATATAGGCTCGGGTGAGGCGAAGAACTTGAAGAAGCCTAGTCAAACTCCTCGAGGTGTTCCGGTTGGTCCGTAAGTGGGATTTAAACCAACAAAAGAGTATAGACCTGCTTCTAAAAAGCCTACCGCCAACACTAGCGGTAATAAGAAGAAAGGTGTGGAACCTACTAAAGAGGTTAGTAATTCAAACCCATTTGATGTGCTTAATTCGGTTGTTAATGATGTAGAGTTGGGTACGAATGGGGGGCTTCAAATTTGGCTAGTAACGGGGCCAATTCTAATGGATCCTCGTTCTGGAATGTTAAAACTAGTAGTACTAGTACTACTCCTATTGTTGATAAAATTGGGAAGCTTGAAAAGCTAATTATTGATGGGAAAGTTACTTTTGTGGATGATGATAGTAAACCTCTAAAAAAAGGTTGATTATCCGGGTGATCATGATAGTGAGGATGAGGTTGAATCAGTTAATAATGATATGGCTCGTTATATGGCTTGAGAAAGGGTTGGTTTTAGCACTACAAGTTTGGTAGAACAATTGAGGGATACTTATGAGAATGGTGACTATGATGAAGATCCATACGATGATGATATATATGAAGGTCATGATCTTCTTGACAAGATTCAAGATATATGTGATACTTTGGATATCAGAGTTCGAGGTCTGATAACGCTCAAATTGAGTATGTTTTAGGAGCGTTATCATAGTTTTTGTACATGTTATTTGGCTATTTATATATGTTTTTGTTACTTAATTGTACCAAAGTGTGTTTGCAAGTATATTTGTAGCCAAGTATGGGAAAACAAGGAAAAAGAACGAAAAAAGAAGTAAAAACAAAGTTTTTATATAAGTACGAAGAATCCCGCATCAAGAACAAGCTCAACAAGCATTTCAAGAGTAAAAGGGCCAATCATTCGAGCTTCTAAGTCCCAAGGATAAGCCTAAATGAAGATTTACTTAAGTATAAAGACCCACGACCAAGCACGGTTCAAACAGAGAGCTTAAACGCAAAATAAAGCAACATGTATATGGGGACGAATCCCCAGCCGGCCGGCTGAGGCCACGAGTCGGGCGGCTCATCTGCGTTTGATGCACCACTTTTGTCTTCAAGCTCCGTAAATTATCAAGAAGGATTTAGACCCTCCTCCCTGGCATTTAACAAGCCTTTTGCTCCAAGAAAAGCATTTAATACCTTAGGCATCCCCACTAGTATAAATAGAACCCTTGGCCATTGTTTTTCATAATCAAATCATCATTATCTCTTCTAAACATCATCCCAACTTCTCCTCCACCATTAAGGACAAATTTCCACCATTATATCTCTCTCAAAAGACCACACAACCTCTGCCAGATTCAGAAGAAGGCTCAAACACATCAAAGAAGGTGTTACGAATCATTTTCCGGCTTGGTACGAAGCGTATAGTCAATCGGAGGCTTAAGGGTTGCTCTAAATCCTTCCATTACATATTGTAATCATACTTTGGTAATTTACTTTTATATTTTCAGAATGTTTATAATTGAGATGATTGATGTTACTTTGAGTTTTGTTGAAATAATCATGGAGTAGTTTTCTTTTACTTGTTTGGAATGATGTAAAGATAGATATGGAGTGTTTGGTATTTTGCAATATTGATTTATGGTTTTGCTTATGAGTTTGGTTGAATTGATATGTGTCTAATTACTTTGTTGGTAAATCATAACCGGATCTATAGGTCGAAAGGATTTCTTATTGTGGTTTGTATCAAATGTTAGCGCGCGTATATGTTTGGTATTTCATGATTGACAATCATGAATAAACATCTTAATTGGACTCATAAAGGTTTAATCAAGAGTATAGGTCAAAAGGAATCTTATGAACTAATTGGTAAAATCATCTTTCTAACAAATGGCTTGTAATGACATGGTTTATAATAACATTCATAGGTAGAAAGGGTGTGTTAGTCTAAATCGTGATATACACAATTTCATGATATTACCCAATGATTGGAATTGCATGACTTTGATTTTGTTTGCTATTGCTTAAGTATCTACAAGATATTCGAACACTCCATTGATATAAATACTATTTCCAAACAAGAAGCTTTAATTATATTGATATGAATACTAGTTCCAAACAAGTGTGGTTTTACTTATTGAATTTGCTTAATCATAATTTTCGCGTTATTTACTGCTTATATGGTATTGTGAGACGTGACAACCATTATACCACTTTCGTGTTACTTGTTACAAAGATTCTTCACAACCAAAAATACCCAAATCCTAGTGAACGACCTCAGCTTACCACAACAAGCTAGCTACAAACGAAAGGGTCATACTTACCCGTGTGTTCTTAGCTTATTTCGGTAAATCGTGTTATAAATTTAAAACTAGTAGTCACGAGATACATCAAGTTTTTGGCGTCGTTGCCAGGGATTTGTTCTTGTTTTTATGTGTTTTGAATCTTTGTTTGTTTGTTTGTTGCTATTGTGTGTTTCTTTGAATTTTTGCCTAAATTGAGTTCTTGTTGAATTGCGTGTTTCATTCTCATAATCCGGCATCGTCACCATCAAGTTTTTGGCGCTGCTGTCGAGGATTTGTTTGTGTTTTTATGTGTTTTGAATCTTTGTATTTTGTTTCATATAATTTGTGCTTAATTTGGCTTGCGAAAAATCACCCAAAACCCACCAGGACGGGCCAGCCACCCGGCTGGAACCCTCAGTCGCCCGGCTGCTTCTCGTTCGACCCACGACGATCATCCAGCCGCCCGACTAGAATGCTCTGACGGCCGGCTTCTGACCAAAAACCAAAAATATTTTTTTTCGAAAAACCCGTTCTACCTTTAATCCTAGTTAAAGCGTTGTTTAATCTTGTTCTTAGTTGTGTTTTAACTTGATTAAACCCCTGTTTGTTGAGATAGAACCAACTAAGCGCCTTTTTCATTTAATTCATGAATAATCAAACCCGAAAAATAACGAACCAAACCCAACTGCCCCGTTGTAACCATTTGTGCCACATTCGTATTTTTTATCCGCCCGGTTTGATCCCAAACCTCGTGGTTAGAACCCGAAGTCCGTCAAACCGTCCGGTTTGATAGATTTGGTACAAAATTCTTTTGTGTTTCATTTTTGTTTTTTCTTTTTAATTGTTTCTTACTTTGTTAAAAAAATAGTTTTTATAAAATCATTTTTAGTATTAGAAAAAAGGTATTTTAAGTCGTCTTCATTTACTCGTTTGTTTAAATCTTGTCAAAAAAAAGTCTAAAAAAAAGTTTCCAACTATTAAAATTGCAAATAAATAGGAAACCTCATGGATAATTAATTTACATAGCTACAAAATTGGAAGACTTTGGGTTTGCGCTAAATTTAGGATTGCATTGCACTTACGATTACTATTTGGTACCCTATTTTAACAATAACCAACTTAGTCATATGACTCGGCCATAAGTTCAGCATGAGGTCAGTAAGCATGTGGATACCACTAAAGCAAAAAAATGATGCTTATATGTCCCGGCAGTAGTCTGAAACATGATGCTTATAATGTAACCATATGGATACACTATAGAAAAAAATGATGAAAAACAGAAAGCTAACCTAGATCAGAGAAAGCTTAAGACACTAACCGCGTCTAGCGGGGTTGCTAAATGCGGTTTGTGTGCGAATCTCAGCTAACAGGTTTTGTTGACTTTTCCCGATAGGAACTTCAGCTTCCTGGCTCCATTGTTGCGACAGATATGGCTAGAAATTCAAAAGAGGGTTCTATCATTTCATCAACCATAGATTATTGATTGGTTTAAGTATAGGTATGTGGATAATTAACAGATAAATAATACAGCTTCGCATACCTACTGGAACGATTACGTCCGCGTTCTCGAGTCTGTAGTGCTCTTAGTTCGTTATCTTCAGCATTTCAGCTGCCTATGCATATTTAAAACAACAAAACTTGTTAAGTATGAGATGGTATAAAAATTTTAAAACACACGTCGAATAAAAATGACGAAAAACTGAAAGCTAACTAAGAAAGCTTAAGACACTAATTACGTCTCATAGAAAAATGCTCCCACTTGTCGCGACGTGAATCGTCAAGCTTAAAATTCATTTTTGTACAAATAAATAAAATGATACTAAGTTCTGTATACCTTTCTATATTTTATGAACTACCTTCCTCATGTAACCTGTTGATGATCCTAATATATTCTTGTATGTAGTTAACTAACCTTAATGGTATTGACCATGATTTACTTTTCACGTACAACATCTATCGTGTATTTGTATGAGTCTTTATTTACTTTTACCCATTTTGTTGTAGCTTTTTGTCCTATAGAATACCTGTTAATGAACTATAGTAGTTTTGTTAAATCTAAAATAAAAGCTGGAAATTTGAAATTGGGAGCTTTAGTTTTACGTCCAGACATTTTTAAATTTCATATCAATATCAGTTTAGAGAAGCTAAATAATGCTTCTTAAACACCGTCAAGTGGCCTATACTTTTTGCTAGCCAACAAAAAGTACCTGTGATGAATCATAATCATGCCCTGCACATATAATTAACACTTTAAAAACTGATACTACTATCTAAAAGTATTGTTTTCATCAATTGTGATAAAAAATTAACATCATAACGCAAACTGATACTGTAGCTATTCTAAAAAGTACTGTTTTCAATATATGTGATAAAAAAAATTACATCAGAAAAAAAAAGAGTTTATGTTGCTTGGACCATTATCCAAGATTTAGGACACAAATAAGCCACTAACATATTTAAAGTTCCAGTCGACAAAACATTAGCTCAACTACACCACATACCTATTTCTTTTATCACACACCCAATGCATAAGCATCTTTATCCAAGATTCAGGACACAAATAAGGCAAACAAACACCCACTAACCACCTAATGGCTTATAGTCTAGTGTTAATTTGCATTCCAGTCTAAAAAACATTCTCTTAAGGCTAGGATTATATGAAATAACCTCATTAACCATATGAATAACCGACTATTATACTTTCAAGCTTGTAGCATAAAAGATACCAATCATTAGGAGGTAAAGACTGACCACTTGAATAACCGATCTTGATAGTTTCAGCGACCAACATCAAAAAATGTTTTAATCATATTCTACCTCTTATATATATATTAATGGATCACTAAAGAAACACGCACCTTTGTCGTGGCAAAGTCAAAAAGCAATCACTGTTATCCTAATGGTGCATTGGTCCTGCACAACAACATGTGGTAGTTAGTGAAAGATCGCAACAATGAGCATCCAATAATGCTTTTAGCAGCTTCATTTCCCTGATTGTAGAGGCATACCATCACCCTCAAGATTTTTCAACAATCTGTATAGCGGAAAGCTGTGCTCGTGGGCCGATCAATGTTAAGTCAACAATAATACAAAGGGGACATCGAAAGGGACATCTACCTACATTTTCAAAGAAATTAAAGATATAACAAAGAGGGAAATGTACCTACAACAGTATTAAAGGGAGTTCACAAAATCTTACCATCTCTGTCACAAATAGTACTTTTACCCCTCATATACTCCACCATAGAACCCCGGTCGCATAGCTTTTCCTCATCACAGGACTGTCCATCATCTTCGACAACAACTTCCTACCACCTGTCTTTATCTTCGCGGGAGGTGCAACCTGTTCCCACCCTTCGTTGCAACCCTATACAATGCTCCATAAACATCGTTACGCTTCGCGTTCAAATTAGCACCTGCAGTTGCCAACACCTAAACGCATTTGTCAAAACGTTTACTCACCAACTAAAATCAATACAAAATGGGTAAAAGTAATGGAACAAAGAATGAGTCCAAGACCATGTTAGTGGCCTACCAAGATCAGAACCACCCTTCGCTAAACCTATTTACGAAAAGTAATGGAACAAAGAATGAGTCCAAAACCATGTCACTGGCCTATCAAATGAAGTGTTTTGATTTCCCGGTCTACGTGTGCCGGTTTGACTAAACTTATTATCCAACCAACCTGAGCACCACCCATCATGCCACATGTAATACCTTTAGACGTTTTTGGTCCAGACCATTAACAATTTATTCATGTATGGTATATTTTTAATGTGATTAATGATTTTTGCCCCAAAGTTTAACAAATTTGGATTATCTTAAAAGGGTATAACTTGTTAGATAAACAAAATCAAAGTAAGTTGGAACAGCAGTTGCTTGGAACTAACATTTCGCCATTTGGTAACTTACCAACAAAATTCTTAATAACATCATCTCTACTACTAATCATTCAACCAAAACTTGTTACACCTGCCGATTCACCCAAATCTCAACAGCACAACCATTCTCACCAACCAAAACTCAGAATAAAAAAAAAGGAATCCAAAAACTTACCAGCGGTCCTAGTAACTCGAATGTTAATGTGCAAGGAACTTCTGGCTTCAACCTTCAAAGACCCGCAAACAAAATTAACCAAAAGTTTTTCATAGCCTTTTAAATTTTCAAAACCCTAAAACTTTAAGCATAATAAATTCATAAAGTTTAAAGGATAATGGAGGAGACTGTGTGTTTGGTGGGAGGAGTGAGGAAGAAGATAGAGACGGTTACCGATCATGTATGTGTTTTTTCTTTAATTTGTGTTTTGTGTGTGTGTAACACGTATCATTTGGTAAAAGCTATGTGTTTCATTGCAGCAATTGTGTGGCAAAAGATGTTGGATTAAAAAATTGTTTAACAACAGTTACTATTCACTCGCATTATTATATTATTGTTTTTAATTTTTAATATAAAAAAAGTTTACCGTAGAAGTTGTGTGTATAAACACTACCAGATGTTATATAGTATAATAATGCATAGTAATTGTGACTTTTTATAATTTTGACTTTCTAATCAAAACTTGCATTAATTGCTCGTTTTTAGCTTTTCTTATAAAATTGAAAGTAAAAACAGCTTTTTATCAATCAAAATTTACATTAGTTACACATATGGTAATATTTTATTTTCTGTTTGTGAACCCTTTTTTCGAAAGAAAGAGTTTTTTTTTTCAAATTTCAATATTTCCATATACTGTTAACTCTTCGTCTTTTAGTAACATTAATTCTTTACTTTCCTAGTAGTCCTAGAAATTGTATTTTTTGAAAGCTACAATATATCGCAAGCTAAAGTATGGGTGTAATCGAGTCAAGCCGAGCTCGAGCTTGACAGGGTTTGAGCTTGGTTTGAAAAGAAAATAGTAGGCTTGAGCTTGGCTTGATAGCTCGTCAAGTTTTAACCATATAGGTTTGAGCTTAGCTTGAGTAGGATTTGATTAAAGTTTGAGTTTGGTTTGAAATGCTTGAATGTGTACAAAATTAATATATTTAATAGCCAAATGCTTAAACTCATCAATAAACATATGCATAAAGTAAAACAAACAAAAATCATAAGTGAAAACCAAGGTAGACCC
>BQNB010096175.1:0-25690 GCA_026074375.1 Tanacetum coccineum
TTTATAAAGAAACTGATTAGGGTGCGTTTGGTTGTGCATAATAACAATAGGGTGCGTTTGGTGTAGTCACAGCCACAAGGGGTGTTTGTATCTGGTTATTAACACCGAGTAGGGTGCGTTTGGTGGGGCAGAAATCGCACAAGGGTGCGTTTGGTTTAGTAGTAACCGCACAAGGGTGCGTTTGGCTTACAGCCACCACCAAGGGGTGCGTTTGGTTGTTCAAAACTGTGTAAAGGGGTGTTTGGGGTTAGCAGGGAAAACCGTAGGGTACGTTTGGTTGCTTGAAAACGCACCAGGGTGCGTTTGGTTTCGGGTCAAACGGATTAGGGTGCTTGTGGTTTAGCACAGAACAGACAAGGGTGCGTTTGATAATCAACACGAAAAGGGTGCCTTTAATTTTGCACCACAAAAGTAATTCGATTATTTCGTTTAATTTTATCGAGTTAATCATATGTGATAGAAATACATATAAAGATATATATATATATATTTAAAGCACGAGGATATTGCAACCGTTTGTTTGAAAAAAACTGGAACAAACACCTGATTTTTATAAATATGGAAAAACGTTACTATAAACGGGGATAGTCATGATGAAATTTATATAATTTCTATAATTATGATACTAAAACTAATATCATTTCCTAGAAACCGTAAAGGAACCAAGATATATTTTAGTAGATACATTAACTCAGTATTATACAATACCCACAATGAACGAAAAAAACTATACTTTTACAATGAGACAACTGTTTTAGACACAACCCGTAGAAGAAACAAAATATAATTTATAAAATATAATTTTATATTTTATAATGATTATAAACTGTTACAAACATCGGTTGTTTAATTAATAACGTTAAGACATGTGTCTACTTTTATTCAAAGTCTTTTTATTAATTAAGTTGGTGTCAAAATAATTGGTTTAATTATTTACTCACACTTATTATATAATACTTGCAAGCATTATATACGTCACATTAATTTTTGAGATTGTTGGTTCTGTTATATAACTCACGGTTATGAGTCAATATAAGGTTTATTTTTCATATGTATGATATACAGAATATATTAATTACTTGCGCTTCTTTTCAATTTTATTTATTTACTCAAACCACATAGTATTACAACTTTAAATCTAAATCTTTTATCAACGTGTCGCGTTGACGTAACCATTCATCGGAAGACCCAAATACATTATCCTAGGCTAGCGGGACTTACGTTTACATTGAGCGCTAATTTTTAGCTTACGCGATTTAGCTTAATATTTATGATTTAAAGCAAACGCGTAGAATACAAAAAGGTACATTGCGGATTTATCGACGTCGTCAATGACTTGAAAACACAGGGTGTTATAGAGAACATGCTTGTTTACAAATGCATTTACATGGTTGATTACAAATTGGTTTAAAAACTCATTTACATAGCTCGCTATGGGATACATTACTTGACTTCATTTTTGGTCACGAATGCATATTTTACTTTTGAAAAAGGATTACGAATTAGCTTAAGCGGATTGAACTGATGACAAAAACAATACTGCCCGGGTGTTCTTGGAGGGGACACCGGTAACGGGAGTACATATTTTTACTTTACTGCTCGGGTGTTCTTGGAGGGGACACATGTGATGGGTATATATAAGTCTACGTCACAGCTTCATGAACTGTAAATCACTTGGAGGGTGAGCGCGAGTGTGAAATAGATCTATTCGGGTGTGATCCCAGTTCGAGTGATTAACTATCACTGGGAAAACGAACGTTATAGCATGTTGTCTACGCGAATGCTATAAAATAGATCTATTCGGGATTGACAATCCCCGTTCAGGTGATTCTGTTATATTAGTGCATCAGTATTCAGTGAACTTAGAGTTAAATTAGTAATCATTATTTTATACTACATGTATAAACACTGTGCCTTGTAATAAAGTGGCAATACAAACTCGAAACGATTTTGTGACATAAAAGGTCAAGCATTCTTTATAAATTTATGGATAAGATTGGTACTGTATGGTGATATTAAATAGACCTACATTTTTTATAAATCTTTGGGATAAGATTGGTACTTTTGGTGACATAAAATGTGTCGTGCATTCTTTATAAAATCTTGGGATTTTACATGGTACGAGATGACACAGTGGACAAATACATTCATTTGAAACTTACATTCATATTTAAACTAAACCTATTAACTCAGCAACTTTATGTTGACCGATTTAAGCCTGTTTTCTCGAGGTGATATAGATACTTGGCTTACCTGAAGTGCATTGGAGTCTATACATTCAAGTTTTTTCATGGTAATAGCAATAGGGACCAATTTCTATTTAAATTCAAGGAAATCAACAAGAATTATTTTTCCAAACGACACATTTAGAGGTCGTTCACGTCTTGTATCTAGCGCCGTGTATTATGAAGTAACTCCCCCGAACATACTTCCGCTGCGACACGCATTTTTATGGGTGTGGTTACAAATTGTATCAAGCACTGGTATAGAGAACAAGTTTGCATATTTTTACCCTAGACTATAACCGCATTTCGCAAATAATGCATCACCATCAAACATTTTTCAAAGTGCATACACACTAATAGCTTACTTGCTTATGTTACTTGCTACTGCTTAAGTACTTATACATGACATACATATATGTAATATAGATGCTACATCTTTTTGCGTATATTCGCACTTTTTATTTATATAAGAGTTATTTATATAAATACCAGAGCATCTCTTAAGGCATTGTGAGTTGCATAATGGCCTCATTTATTTTTAAACATTGTGGGTTGCACAATGGTCTCATTCTACTCGTCAGACATTGTGAATTACACAATGGTCTCACTTCGTTCTCAGGCATCGTAAGTTGATCAATGGTCTTTAAGAATATTATATTTTTTCATAGTTATATACCATACCGTATTACGCGAAGACCGTCATAATTTTTGTTTACATGGAATTAATGTATGGAATCTAATATTACAATTCTTGGTATGGGTGGGAACTTGTAATATGAGGATTGATATGATAATTGCTAAGTTAACAAAGCCCGTCACATTCTGTTACATGGGATTAAGTATAAATCTAAGTATTACAAAGCTGTAGGGCCCGGGGGACTTGTAATAGGAGGATTTATATGATAATTGCAATGTTGACTCGATCATAAAGACTTCTACCTTAGTTACTCTAACCGAGTACTCATTAACGATCTTGAACACTATGTGATTTCCCTGATAGTTTTACTCCCCGTCTTCGAAGACGAGTTTAGAACACTCGTCCCATACTCATTAGAGCACATGCATCGTCATGTCATCTATCACCTTGAAGGTTATGTGAGTACGCGTATTGCATCAGGAATTATTAAGTAGGATGATTTATAATATATTTATTTGAAAGGATTGGGACGCCTCTTCATTTAAATAAATAAATTGTAAATCGCCGAACCATAAGTTTATCAATTCATTATTTACATAAATTGGGACGCTTCTTTATGCAAATAATGAATTATAAATGAGTGGGCTTAATGGTATCCAATGTGACACGAGTATGAATTCGAACACGATAACCATCGGAATTCGTCAAGAGGACCTAAAAACACAATGGTGTCATACCACTCAGCGAAAATCTCAAGGCCTCATTTGAACTACGTGATCTCTTTCTGAAGTTATTAATTTTGCCGTTACGAATCCTTACAATCACGAACTGTTTGCGGAGCTAACAGACTTATTACACTCTTGAGCTAACGGACTTAGTTCAATCTCAAACTAGCAAACTGGGTACAATATTCCATCACCGTCTGTTACGGTTATTGTCGTTATGGTTGCTGTTGTTGGGTCCTGGAGTGGTCCCAGATTGTACAAACTTTATCAACTAGGTGATGAAACCCACCTTAAACAAGATAAGCATATGTCGATATAGTATTCAGTTGAATTACTCATTACAGACAAATAGTACACCAATGTAAGTCATGATACTATTTAGTACTGCCAAGTAAGTTGGTCACTTACATCATTTAGCCTCATCCATTATTAATCATCGAACATTACATATAGCAGAAACGAGACTCTGCTTTAAGACATTTATAACTTTATATAGACATAACCACGCGACTACACTTTCTCCTTTGATGTGTTCACTATTAAGAGGTTTTATTTATAAAGCATTTATACCAACCATAAATCTTGTAATGATATTTCCCTAAGATACCTATTCTAATGGATTAGATATCCTGGTCAACCTAGCCGAAATTTATGTATATTAAGAAGTGTCGAAGCATCCGATATTGCTGAATAAAGTTATCAGCGCCATGTTCAACTGGTTTAGTAAATCTTAAGTCTTTTTCTTAGTCACACTAAGCGGTTAACACAAATTTAATCTCGGGACGAGATTTCTTTAAGGGGTAGGTACTGTAACCTCCAGCTATTTTCGGAACATTAGATGACTATTTTACCCATTGACTTTTCGGGTCTGACTTGACTTTTTGACGTATAACCTTTTTAGTGTCTCATAGAAACGATTTCCGCATAACTGGTAAAATTTTCGGAACATATTTCAATAATAAATCGTATTTATTATTACACACCTCGAGTACAAAGTTGTTTTTAACGATTTAAGGTTCTTGCGATTTAACCCTAAACCGCAAGCCTAAATTACGGCTTTAGGGTTTTTCTTGTTGTTCGCTTAATCTCATTGCTTGATAATTCAAGGTACGCGTGGTGGTTGTTTGGTGATTCCTCAAGGTGACGAATTAGGGTTTCTTAGTATAAACCTTTATTAAGGGTTTGTTTGTTTTGGTTCGAATTCAAGAAGAAACGCAAGGCGTGCGTTTGGTTTTGAATAACACGTGGGTGTTTGATCGTGAGGGTAAGACTAGCAATTCTTACATACTTGGTTGACGTGTTTGTGTGAGCAACCGTAGAGGCGTTTGTTTTAGACGCTATTGTATTCAAGAATAATCGCAAAAGGTACGCTTTCCTTATTTAATATGTGTTAACCTACTTGTCATAAATAGATCCATCCGCTACACACTCGTGACTAAAATGGTTAGCTAGAATTATTAAATCCCAACACTTATGGATCATTGGTATAGTGTGAACTCACAATCGAATAATAAATGGCTAGAAGAATCTTTTTACTTCTACGTTACAATGTGACTTTTAGCGATACATGGGACTCAATAAAGCTCGACTTGTCGGTGATCTTAGCATGGATCCAAATGCGGAACTAAGATTTTTAGTTAAAGGGAGCTGACCTATAAACAAGGGGTTATATTTAAGAAATTAGTAGAAAACGGGCTTATAATCTAAATAACTAATGAAAGAAATGTATTGATTAGGGGTGACTCAGCACTTACTAGTATAAATTGCTTTAAATTGCTTGAAGATTTATTTACGTCCTCGTGGAGAAGCCGTTTTTCTTACATTCTTATTCGTTTTTCATTTGGATCTACAGTTTTTACGATTGTGGTGCTTGTTAGTTTGATTTGTTTCCTAAATACGGCTATATAGACTCTCATACATTAATTTGTTGATGAATGGACGATCTAGGCAATTGAAATAAAAAAACCTAGTGAGGGTCTTATGGTTCTCCAATTGGGGAAGACTCATAGAGAACTCGGATGATTACTTGTTACTCACTTAATTTAATGTTATCTTGTTTATTAAGTTCCTACATGCTTATTTGTTTATTAGTTTACATGTTTACATGCCTAAACAAATGGAATACTTGAATATTAATTAATGAAAGATGATCTTTTTTAAAGGTCTATAATTCTACTCGGCCTTTAATGTACTGTCCGTACTTTTCAGGTCATTGTATGACGTTTATATTTCACTAATTATTTTTTTTCTCATACGCGTTTACTTTTAATTTTAATAGTTAAGTTAAATCGCGTAAGCTATAAATTATCAATTAGCGTAAACGGACACCAAACGAATTAAAGTTTTCATCAATCAAGCAATATATTATTTTGACGAAAAGTAATATATTACTTTTTATATTATATTTTAATTGGTTGCGTAAAAACGTTTACGTTTCCGCAATTAAATACATTTAGGCATTACCGAAACCACCAAAATACAATATACGCTTCAACCAAATAAAAATTTTTATTTATAATGATCAATTTTTAAACTATACCTATGTATATCATATGTGACGACCCCTTTTACATAAAAGGAAATAAAAAAGACACATACAATTGATACAAGTATACAACCTTACATTTACTTCACACTAATTAATAAAGCAAGTATATCCTTTAACTCTTTCTTATACAAGATAAAATGGCAAGAAAATATCTAGGTTAGAAAACACAATTCCTTAAATCCATGGTTGTTCTAATCTTTTAGGAAACCAAGACCCAAGACTTTCCCATAGAAATTCCCGCGTGATTTGTTTCTATTATGTACTCTTAGTCCTTATTCCCCTCCCTACCGCTACAACGATGGTATATTAAAGGCCTTTACTAGTGAGAATATCACACACTACTTTGACTTTACAAGGTGTAAAACACACAAAATCTCTCTTCCCCCTCCTCTCTAGCTCACGGCAACCACAAGACCAACACCAAATCCATACCAAATTTTATTTAACACATTTACATACATTCCTACAACATATCTAAGATGTCCTAAGAAGATTTGAAGGCTTGGTTAAGTCTTTACAAGTGTTAAGCAAGAAAAATGGAAGATTAGGGTTTAGGGTTTCAAGATCTTGCAAGCTTGGGTTTATAATCTAAACAAGGGTTTAGATTGTGTTGGTTATCATATTACATCACCATAAGGTTACCTAAAACCCTTTATGTCTTTACATTTATCATTTTATGTGTATATAAGTTCTATGTAGTGAAATCACCATTAGGATGCTTTTAAACATGTAAAACATATTTTTGCTTGTGATTATAATTTTGTACACTTATTCATGTGTTATGTGGTTAAATATATTATGGTATAATGGCTTGTGGAAAACTTGTGGTATTTTATTAAGTTGAAAAAGTATATAAAACAAGTTTATATATATGAATACCTAATTATTATTAAGGGGCTGTTTTGGTTCGAAATCCAAAGCATGGATTTTATGTTTTATAAAAATAGTACGTCTCATGACGATTCCAAAATGATAAGAAACTCGAAAAACCGATTTATAACGAAAAAGATACGACGATTTCAAGTTTACGTTAAATATATACTTTTATAAAACTATTTTTATAAAAGTTACTATTCACCACAGAAACTTATACTTTTAAAACATCAATAAATCGATAAAACTTTTAAATACGAAGACGTGCTCGAAAGAATCGCTAAAAACGGAGTTAAAACGAATAAGTTACGACATTTACGAGATTTACGATAACTAAATCTATAAAAATAAATATATAACTGTTATGAACAGTAAAATCACTATTCATCAGAAAAACTCAAATTTTGAAAATGTTATATTTTGATAACTCGTCTTAATACGAAGGCGTGGACGTAAGAAACGAAAGAAACGGACTTAAAACGAGAAAGTTACGCCAGTTTTACTAAAGTATACTTATAAACGTTTTTACTTTATAAATATGATTTCACTAAAACGATTAGATGGTGATGTAGCTATATAGAATTATATGTGGTATTAGTTAATCAAAGTACTATATTACTAGGGAGTTTCATAATGAGGCCTCTTCGGGGTGGCGTATCGACGAGTTGTTGGATTTACGATTTAAAGTGTCCTAGCTCCTCATACGTCACTACATGACCTCTTAATTATGATAGCCCGAACGATAGTATGATGAGCTATACGACCTATAAATAATCAAAGTGTTTAGTACTTATACGACCTATATTGGATTAGGTTGCCTTCGGATTCCTTCGTGACGCATTTTTCTATTGTGAATACTTGTTGATTACCATTCACTCGAGGTGAGTTCATAGCCCCCTTTTTACTACGTGATTGTTTTACAAAATCTACGGGGTGAATTACATTGCTTGTTTTACTATTGGACACAAGTGTTTTTCTAAGTGTTTTCAAAGTGTTTACAAAGTGTATGCTATCCAGATTACTGCCTGAATATTATTGCTAAGTTACCTTATTGCCGTGAAGTCCCTATTTATCATGAACCGTTAATTGCTATTGTAGTAAGCGCGAGTGTTGTGGATAGATCTATCGGGACTGACAATCCCCACCTTTCCTTGGGTCACTAGTTTGATCAAGGTGCATTTAACATTGAGAGGTGTTAGGTTGTTGGCAAGCATCCTATATTCTGATTGGGGCACAAATCTAGTTAAGGCTTCGGGGTCATGAGCTTAGTGCAATAATAAACGTTTTGGACTACTGAATGTGTTTCAGAGTCTACTATTACTTCGATCTTGTGGTCCACCCTTTTTACCGATAAACCTATGATTTCACTCAACCTTTGTGTTGACTTTTAGCATGTAATTTCAGGTCCTAGGGTATGAAGATTGGACGGGAGCCGTGGCGGATATCAATGAAGACGGATTCTGTGTTTTATCTATATTCAATGCAACTTTTATTATCTTTAAAAACTTAAGTCATCTTTTGGGTATTATGAAGCTTTTGTTTAATTAAGAATGTTTATGACTTTTAAAACTTATGGGACCTAATGTATAAACTCTGATATTTTGCTATGGCATCGAATGAAATCTTGTCTTAAACGTCCATTTATGGTCGTTTCCTATATCTTGATTGTTGTACTTTGACGTAGCACCCTATTGTTACCATTCCGCTGCTACCTGATTTTTAGGGGTGTTACACAAAGCCTCCTGATCCAACAGTCGTGCAGTCTCATAGTGAAACAGTCTATCTTCGCCCAATACATCAACTCTCTGTGATAACTGAGTCTGTCTATCCTGAGCATCCTCGATCACAGCATGAACGTCCTGACTGTCCAACTCCTGCACCGCATCAAGCTCGGTCACTCTAGCATTGACCCCTTCGAGGGTCGTCGGTGCTACCACATCAACAGCCTCTGTCGGGTCTACCCAAACATCCCTAATACCATAGCCGACCCTCTCGGCTCTTTGACGTCTGATCTCGGCATTCATAGTGCTGATAAACCTATAATCTGATCTACGACCTCTAGTGGGAGCAGCAGTCGAACTCTCCCCCACCTCAAACCTCGGTGTGGGAGTAGTCAGACATAACCTCTTATGAGGTGGAAACTTGGCCTCGGGAATGTCCTCCCTATGGTCGACTGGTGGTGGTATGGATAGTGGAGCTGGTAGCGGTTGTAGTGGTGGTGATGGTAATGGTGATGGTGTGGGTACAGGTGGTGATGAAGCTCTCATCCTAATCCCGGCTGCTCTATAGCCTAGTGGTGCCTCAGCATAAGTAGGACTATCAACAGTGGATGGTGGTAGAGGTAGTGGTGGAGATGATACAGGTAGTGGTGGTGAGGGAATCTGGGGTAGTGGAGATGGTAGTGGAGATGGTAGTGGAGTAAGTGGAGATGGTGGTGGAATAGGTAAGGCAAGAAGTCTCTCGACCTCCACCTCAGATGGCAACGGTATAGGTGTCTGAGGTCTGACAGACATCCTAGCCGTATGACGTCTAGGTGATGGTACAGGTGTAGGTGCAGACTCATTACTCTCAAATACCTCTGTATCCTCAGCTAAGGGAACAAGGTCAACAACATGTATAGCAGAAGAGTCGGCTGGAGCTGTGTGCTCCTCCTCCTTGTCCTCCTCCTCCTCCTCCTTGTCATCATCAGAGGAGTCATCATCATCATCATCATCATCAGATGACTCATCATCATCACTGTTGTCTCCTTCGTCGGCGGGATCCTCCTCAGGGTCCTCCCCTTGATTGGAGTCAACAATGTACCATGAAGACAGGGCAGTAGGTGAAGCATAATCAACATAGGGCTGATCCTCAGCAATGATCATATCATCGTCCGGTAGCTCGGGCTCTGGATCAAACTCTGGTGACAAAGGTCCCTACTCTGGCTCCTTAGGGCCAGGCACATAGTCAGGGGATGGTGGGGCCTCAGGTCCAGGTACATAGTCAGGCGATGATGGGGCCTCCTCATCAGAAACCTACTGGAATCTCCAAGGCTCAGAATCAGTGTAGACAGATGTGTAGGTAACCGCAGAACCTTCTGAATCCGACATGACTAAATATGAAAATCAAAAGTAGCTTATATAAGTATATTAATATAAGACCATTATCGTAATATATGTAATATGTATTATAAACACGTATATTAATTATGAAGGCATCTAGTCTAATTAACTAATGCAACAACTAGTGAATGTATGTCCTATGAAAACCCCTTTGTATGAATGCAATGTTAAAAAAACGATTATAGTCCAAGTAAAAATATTTCACCTGGTTCTCTATAACCTTGGCTCTGATACCAATCTGTAACACCCCCAAATAGGGTCGCAATGGAAAAATATGTCTGGGAGCGTTACTTCATAGATCAATAGCACAAGATATGAGAACGACCTCTAAAAGAGTCATTTAAAATATGATACATTGGATTTATTGAAATTGTTTAATACAAAGCACAAGGGCTTAAATTGTTTAGTAGTTGGTAACAAAAATTTTAGATCATAACAATCATCTCAAAACGTAATGACTCTAAATCTTTAATGCATGACTCCTAAAAGACTATCCCCAATGTATCCTTAGCACATCGTGCCTCATTGACCTGAGAAAAACATGCTTTAAAACGTCAACATAAAATTGGTGAATTCATAGGTTTATGTAAATGTAATGTAAGACCGCAAGATTTTTAAGTGTATGATAATGCAACAGATGCAAACATCACAAATGTAATTACTTTTCCCTAAGCTCATGACACCGAAGCTCGACATGTATGAATTGCCATATAAATTGCCTACATTGCCCGTGATGATGTTCTAACCCGCAACATCCGAATCCGACATGGTATACATCCGTTGGTTCACTTCGTGACACTAGTGAGAGCTACTCACCCAAATGGGGAGGTCAGTCCCAAATAGATCTATTTATAACATTCGCGCTCACATGAAGTAATTGATAGTTCATGATAATGGGCTCAAAGGGTTCTCGCTACTTAGGCAAATACGTAATCATGATAAGATGTACACTTGCGTCCAATTTATAAAACAATGCATGTTTCTCACCTCAAAAGTTGTAAATCATTGATATTGTAAAACATGGGGCTATGAACTCACCTTAGTAGGTAGTCCTTCGTGAATAGTAAATATATCCAAGTATGGCAAATGAATCACACCGTCAAATACCTAAGTAAATACGGCCAGTCTTAGTCTACAAGTTTAGACTAACGACTTCATGTATAAACTACAATAATTTCCTAGTTTATATATATTGTTATCACTTGTGTGGTGGTGTACATGTTTATTGTATTCGTTTTTTATCGTTGGCTCTTGGGAAGATGTACAACTATATACTTTTAAGTATACACGGTGTTTAAGTATTAATAATAAATACACATATTTATTATTCGCGTGTCTTTAGTTGTTTAAGTATCCGTATTATACCATGACTAGTCCGATACCACAAGTGTTTATTTAAATCACTTAATTTTATATAATACCCTTACGTTTTCATTATTGGCAAGAACAGTCCCTACACTTTGTAAAAACATATTTGATAGTTTTATACCCTTAATTTTCTACTTTTACACTTTTAGTCCCGTAACTTACAAAAGTTGCATTTTAAGTCCAATTAAGATTTAAAAAGTGGCAAGAGGTTTCATTTAGTTCCAATATGTTGTTTTAAGCTATCTCAACTCGTAAATAAGCTCGGATGAGCTTATTTTGAGCTTATTAGTCTTTTTGGGCCCGATAAGGCCCATTAAGCATTATAAATGCCCAAATAAATTTTCAAAGTGATAAAAGCCTTCGTTAAGCTTATATAGGTTGTATGAAACTGTTTGGCTTATAAATAAGCTCGGATGAGCTTATTTGAGTCTATTGGGCCCGTAGCCATTTAACCAAACCCGTAACATACATTTGGCCCATTAAGGGTTTCCAACTAGTATAGTTTATGTTTTTAGCTTCAAATAAGTATTGCAGACTTAGATAAGCTGTTTCACAATATTGGCTTATCCCCATAATCCAATAAGCTACGGTAATGGGCTTTTAGGCCCATTAAGAACCCAGTAAGGGTTTCGAGAGTGTGGGCTTATCCACATAGGCCTATAAGCATTTAGGGTCTTCAATAAGCCCATAAGCTCTATTATAGCTTATAAATAAGCTGTTGGCCCGCATAAGCACTCGTTATTGGGCTACTAGGCCCGTTAGTGGCTTGTTAGGCCCATTAGTGTCGTGTTAGGGTTTTTGTAACCTGTTTAACATGTTAAGCATTCTTGTCCTATGTTTAAGCAAATCAATAGAGCTACACTCATCCCATACGAGTCTTACAACCCATCAGTGGGTTAACAAGCTCGTTAGAGTTTGTTGAAGCTCGTTTTTGACACAAGACGTGGCTATGGTTTTGTTAACTCATCTCAACATATCCCAAACAACCCTAGTTCGTATATACTATAGTGTACACATTCTTTATTGAGCAAAACGAGTTGTTAAGTATTATGATACGTGACATGAAAGTGTTTCCGTTTCCAAACGAGTTATCAAACCTCTCGGCTAAATATTTTACGTGTGCATGTCATGTTTAAACATTCATGCTTATACACAAGATCTTTGTTACGTGCCTTATGGCTTTTGGTTCACCACACAAGTCTATATATGTTGTATATTATAAGACGTGGACATGGGTTGTGTCATGCTAGGCACGACCCATGTTTAGCTTGTTAACACATAATAACCGTGCCTTATGACACATGAAGCAAACATGAAACTTAAGTATGAACACAAGCTAAGACACTTACAAGGGTCCTAGCTTCTTGAAGGGTAGTGTCGTGTGGTGTAGTAATAAACCCGAATGGTATAGCCCAAGTCCTAGCTTAAACCCGAATCCTCCTTGTTTTCAAACCCTTAAACGTATAACTCTAGCTTATAGATCACTAGGCTATACCTTAGACCCTTTGTTTGTGAGTTGTGGTGTCGTGTTTGTGCAAGTTGTGTCTCGGCTGTGGTATGACCCGAAAGCAAGGACAAAGATAATTTTTGCTAGAGTGTTGTTAAATGTGTGAGTGTGTAAACACTCTTAGTTGTGAGTCTTCCTATTTATAGAGAAAATATCTCTATACCACTTCCTAAAACCATGTCTCCTTTGCTAGAGAGGAGTAGTAGTTTAAGTACATGCTTAGGTGGTTTTTAGGGAAGTTTAAGCTTGTTTAAGTACAAGTATTAATGAATTGGGTGATGTACAAGATTATGCAAGATTTGTTAGGTTGTATGTGTGAGTGACGAGTTGGCTAAAGAGAGGGAAACACAAGATACAAATCTTGTATAAGATTTGTTAAGTACATTGCCTTAATTAATCCTATGTTGTACAAGATTTAGCCAAGATTTGTGTGTATTACCCAATGGTCCTTGTGCCGTGTGAAATGAAGGAAAAACAAGGCAAAGTGTGCTAGAGTTTAAGGTTTCCTTAACCTTAAACTAACTAAACATTCATCCTTAAACTAACTATGGTAAGCTATGGGTTAAGGGTACATGTTGTAAGGGTATGTAAGATCTTGTAAGGGATTTACAAGTGATCAACTTCATTCTTAAGTCCTCGTACGCCTAGGATTAATCCTAAGGTACACATGATTAGACGATGTTTAGATACATGAGCTTCTATGTACTTAAGTTAGTTAATAACTAAAAGAATATCAACTTGGTCTCATGTTTGTGTTGTGATTAAGCATAACCGGCCCCATGGCTAGTTAAGACACGAAAACTTATAATATTTTTGTGTTTAAGGTATAAAAGTGGGTATTGGTTTGAGTATAGACAAGTCTAGATATTTTCAGGTATGTCTAAATGTATTTTATTGCGAAACGTAAGCCCCTTACGTGACCAACTAAAATAAATAGTGAAAAATAGTAAGAGTCGTAAAATGACCTGAAAATGCGAAATGTTCCAGATTTTGCAAAACAAGTCAATAGGGGACTGAATCTGTAAAAGTTTCAGGGTCAGGGACTGTTTATGTAAATCTTCAATGTGGACTGTTTCTGCAACCTTTCAGGGACTGACCCTGCGAGTCTTCAAGGACTGTTTTTGCAGCCTTTCATAGACTGCTCATGCAAGTCCTCATGGACTGTTTCTTGAAATATTTTTCAAGAACTAAATTTGCAACAACGTGACTACCTTAAGGACTGTTTTTACAAAAAAAATATTCCTTATTGTAATTTAGTAAGTAAAAAGAAGTTGTTATGCTCACTTACTACTGATTAATTTAGGCTATTTGTTTTTTGGGTAAAGATTTCCCCTAGTAAATTTATTACTAAAAAAAGCTGTTAAGTACTCCATGATAAATTGCATGTATTTATCATGGACGCCGAATTAACAATTAATTATGAACATAAAACCGATCAATTAACAATTAAACGCATCAACTTTTATCCATAAAATTTCATACAACCTAGAATTCGTCTAATTAATTTTATAATCAATAAAGATTGAATCTTGATGCACAAAGATCGAATCTTTATGCATAAAACGCCCAAAGGGCTTAAAAAATTAATCAAGAATCCTAATTTGTCAAATTTTATTACTTTGTAACTACAAATTCTATACGATGGCTCGTGATGCCACTGTTGGGTTTTTACAACTATTAACCATTAAAGATCACGAGTACGCAGCGGAATAAATAAAACACGTATAGAATATGCAATTAACAAAAGGATCAAGAACGCGTACCTTTTAGCAATTAACGAATACACCGTCTTGAATATACGCGTGTGTATAAATCGAATACCACGCAAACTAAATAAGTTACCAAAGTAGATAACCTCTATGGTGTGCACACACTACACGTCACCGAGATACGCTAGGATGCTAGTCCTTCCTTCACGAATAAAACAACCGAACACCTTGTTCATGTTTTAGATCTTGTCGTCACATGATATCAAATCCCACAAGGGATATAAAATCGATTGTCAACACAAATAAGAAAAGGAGTAATGCATATGTAAATATGCATGCATGATACAGTATGCATGGCATTCATGCCATTGACTAATCAACCGAATGGATAGGAATATATCATGGATCACACGTATGGTTTTTTCTTTTACAAGTAAAAATCATCCGTATAGATTTATAGGGTTATGAATATATATCGTATCATATTATGAAGTTTTAGGAGTGTATAAATAGCTTCAAGACTTGTTCTCCAAGTCATACTCAAACACCTCCTCTTGTTTACTAGAAACGACATTCGGACCCCTCCTTCTTTTCTTGTTCGACCATTTAATATTTCGTGAAATATATTAATATAATTAATAAAAATATTAATTACATTAATAAACGTATCCTCTGTGTAAACGCGTGTGCCCCCATAGGCTCATATACTTCTGGCCGTATATTTATTTATGATATGGACATATCCCAACACATCGTATACCTCTTCAACTTTGCTATCACTATCCTCATTAACCAGATCATTAACCTTTTCAGAAACCACGTTAAAAGAACTATGAGGCGTTGGATTACAAGGTTTTAACAGTTTTCCATCATCACCCAGTAACACAAGCTTTCCCTCAATCATCTGACTTTTCAGTTCACTAATCTTTGCAACCAAAGGTGTATTACTTGGACTACCAGATGCCGAACCAGCCACATCTTGGACAACTTTCTTAACTGAATTCGACGACCCCCCATTTGATCCAAGCTCATCACCTTCCTTAATCGTATTAAGCGCATTAAAAGGGTTAGCAGTTTCGCCACTTTTTAGACACTTTATAATTCTTTTTCATACCACTTGAACTAGAACTGTTTGTATATTTAAATAAGAGGAGGTTGTTGGGCCAAAATTTTTCCCAATTGTCTCTAGCATGTATTTAAACATAAAATAGTATAAGTTATACAGACCCGTTGATCATACATCAGCGGATAAAAGAAGACTCGCTGAGCAAAGGCTTCAGCGAGCAATCTTAACTGATAAGAATCAGTGAAGGTTATATAAAGCTCACTTAACAATTAGCTTTAGGGATGTCGAAGAACAGCTAAAGAAACACTTTACCTCATTGATGCGGTGTCAGTGGGTAAAGTACTTAAACTACAAACAACATGAGGGTCTCAATATTCTATCATTAAAGAAACAAGCATGATATATGTGTTGGAACTTTAATCCCCTGAAAAAGAAAAACAAAACACTTTTGCTTGTAGTCAAACAAGTACAAAAGTATATGACAAAAGAGAGAATAGTTGAATGACTATTCACTAAATTACATTTAGAAGTGAAGCTACGTATGAAAGCATTAAATGGAATATGTATTATTCCACCAAATGCTTGACACCTAACCTACTACAACATGTGACTTCACTCTTTTCTCTCATATATATACGTATGTTTGTTATAGAGATACTTAGAGATTATAAACACACAAAAATAATACAAAGTATTATAGTGATAAAGTCTTCATCTCATTTGTGGAAACGGTCACTATGCCGACAAGTGCCCGGATCTCCACACATATGCTAATCGTGGTCCTTCTTTGGATGCAAATCTGGCACAAGCTTCCCATGCTAAGTGTGGTGTTTATGATAATTGTTCAGATTGGTTTGTTGATTCAGGAGCTTCCACGCACATGGCATCTTCATCTGCGTCCCTAGACTCCACCATGCCCTACACCGGTAGTGATCATGTCATAGTTTCTAATGGTAATATTCTAAACATTTCTAGACTTGGTAATGCTTCCATTGCCAAGGATATTGATTTACTGGATGTTCTAGTTGTTCCTAAACTTACAAAGAATCTTCTTTCCATTAGTAAGTTAACTGCTGATTCACCGGTTGATATCTTATTTTCTCATGATATGTTTACTATTCAGAATCGTCACACAAAGGACATTCTAGCAAAGGGTAGATGTGAAAATGGACTCTATGTGTTAAAGCAAGGTCACAAAGCTCTTGTTGCAGGTCTCAAATCCAACCGGTTATGTGCTTCGTATGAATTATGGCATAGTCGTTTAGGGCATGTCTCCTTTGATACTATTTCTTTATTGAATAAACTTGGGCATTTGTCTGTTACTTCTCTTTTGCCTAGACCAAATGTTTGTTCTCCATGTGAACTTTCGAAGAGTCGTCGTTTGCCATTTTCTATTAATGAGAAGAGGTCATTACATGTTTTAAACTTGATGCACTGTGATTTATGGGGGCCTTCACCTGTGTTGTCTACTGATGGTTATTTGTATTATGCTATATTCATTGATAACTTCTCGTGATTTACTTGGTTCTATCCTTTGAAGCATAAATCTGAATTTTTCCAAGTGTTTACTATATTTTTGAGTTTTGTGCAAACTCAATTCTCATGCAAAGTTAAAGCATTTCAAAGTGATGGTGGCACCGAATTTCTTAATCAGCGTGTCAAACAGTTATTGGTTGAAAACGGCACTCATCATCGTATCTCATGCCCGTACACGCCCGAACAGAATGGTTGTGCCGAACGTAAGCATCGTCATGTCACAGAAACTGGTCTTGCAATGCTTTTTAATGCTAATGCACCTGCCTCTTTGTGGGTTGACGCGTTCACTTCTGCAGTTTATATTATCAACCGTCTTCCTACCAAGTTATTGAACAATAAATCACCATTTGAGCTGCTTTTCAATCGAGCTCCGAACTATGACGTTTTTCGAGCTTTTGGTTGTCGGGTTTTTCCTTATTTACGAAATTACTCGCCTCACAAACTCGCTCCTCGTAGTGTTGCATGCATTTTTATTGGGTATAGTCCTCAATATAAAGGATATCGTTGTCTGGATCTGACAACAAAACGTATATACACTACTCGTCATGCCAAGTTTGATGAAAGTTGTTTTCCTCTTTCCGGGGCTGTCTCTTCTGTGAATCTTGACAAGCTTGTTTTTTCTCATTTTGAGGAGTTTGGAATATCACTGCCGGCCCAATCAAAGCCCAGTGATTCGATGTCTTCAACCAGCTCCTCCTCGCCTTCACCTTGTCATCTTTGTCCTGATGACACCCTACAAACGCCACCTCCTACAACGGTCACGCCTCCAGCTCCTCAATCTCCACAATCACCCGTGCCATCGCCTATGTCATCGCCTATGCCATCGCCTATGCCATCGCCTATGCCATCGCCTATGCCATCGCCTATACCATCGCCTATTCCATCGCCTACTCAGCCACCAACCAACACTCACACTATGACTACACGTGCTAAGGATGGTATTTTTAAACCATGACACTTTGCTGATCTTGCTTTGCTAAATCAAAACCCTCTTCATGTTGCTTTACTTGCTCACAAAGAGCCCAAGGGCTCTAAATCAGCTGCCAAAAGTTCTAAATGGATCACTGCAATGAAGGACGAAATGGCTGCTCTTAAACATAATGATACGTGGGACTTGGTCCCTCGCCCGAATGCCTCAAATGTTGTTGGTTCTAAATGGGTTTATCGCATAAAATATCGGTCTCATGGCACTATTGATCGTTATAAAGCCCGATTAGTGGCTCAAGGCTTCACTCATATACCGGGTTTGGACTACTCTCACACTTTCAGTCCAGTTGTTAAGGCGTCAACTGTTCGCATTGTTCTTTTTTACCCGTTTTAAACAATTGGTCTCTACATCAGCTAGACGTAAAAAATGCTTTTTTGAATGGCAATTTGACTGAAACTGTGTTCATGGAGAAACCACCGGGTTTCATTGATGTAAACCACCAGGTTTCATTGATGTAAACCACCCAGAACATGTTTGTCTTTTAAAAAATATACTTTATGGTCTTAAACAAGTGCCCCGTGCGTGGTTTCAACGTTTGAGCTCTTTTCTTACTCATCTCGGATTTACATGCAGTCGGGCCGATACATCCTTGTTTGTTTTTCAACGTGAGAATTTCTTGCTATATCTTCTTATTTATGTTGATGATATCATTCTCACTGGCAATAAAAATGTTCTCATTTCACAATTTATCTCAAGACTTAACAAAGAGTTTTCCATAAAAGACATAGGCAAACTAAGTTATTTTTTGGGTCTTGAGGTGGCTTATAACGACAAAGGTTTGTTTCTTACGCAAGCTAAGTATGATCATGACATACTCTCTCGTGCGGGTTTCCTTCACTCAAAGCCGGTTTCCACTCTTCTTAGTGCTTATGCAAATCTCACAACTAATGGTGATCCTTTCTCTGATCCAACATTATATTGTTCGCTAGTTGGTGCACTTCAATACTTGACCATCACCAAACCCAAATTGTCATATGCAGTAAATCAAGTGAGTAAATTTCTTCATGCTCCAACCAACGATTATTTTCAAGCTGTAAAACTGATTCTCCGATACGTTAAAGGAACTATGACGTTTGGTCTTGCATTCAATCGATCTCCACGTGCTTCATTAACAACCTTTTCTTTTCTGATGCTGATTGCGCGCTTTGTACTGATACGCGGCGTTCCACATATGGGTACTCTATCTTTCAGGGTGGAAATCTTGTCTCATGGAGTGCTAAAAAGCAACCGACAGTTTCACGTTCCAGCTGTGAGTCTGTGAGTCTGAATATCGTGCTCTTGCAAATACAGCCTCTGAAGTAGTATGGCTCACCTCTCTTCTACGCGAGTTGCAAGTTCCTTTGCCGTCAATACCGGTTTTGTATTGTGACAATAAGAGTGCCATCTTTCTGAGTCAAAATCCGGTTGCTCATAAGCGGGCTAAGCACATCGATATAGACTACCACTTTGTTCGGGAACTTGTTTCTCACAAGAAACTCAGCACTCGGTTTGTTCCATCTTCTCAACAACTTGCAGATATCTTCACAAAAAGTCTACCACGTCCACTTTTTGAATCTTTCCGCTCCAAGCTTTGTGTTGGTCCTCCACCGCCTCGCTTGAGGGGGGGTATTGGCGATATATCATCTGAGGATTGTAAGTAACGAGTTAGTATAGGGCCTTTTATTAGTCTTGTTAGTAGTGGCCCATCAAAGCCTTATTACTTTGTTGTAACCCTAATGTACCTCTATTTATACTTGGTAAATGATATGTGCAAATCATTCAGAGATTATAATTAGTCTCATAGTTATCATGTCGGACACTGTCTTTTAAGTAGTTTCAAACAATTGATTTTCTTCTGGAATGATAAATACATGTTATAGAAATGGTAGCTTTTGGACAATTTTGCTTTTTACATATGTGAATTGACATAATATCTGTGCTAGGACTAATTTTTTATTTTATTTTTTTAGAACGATAAATTTTTACAACCTACACTATCTATTTCACAAATTTTATCTCACATATGTGCTAGGACTGTATATTCTTATACAATAATTTTTGAAGTTTAACTTCAAGAATGATGACTTGTGTTAGGTCAAAGCTTGAATATATTTGAGTGTATGCTTCAAAACATTTACGTAAATGGATAGGTTTCTTGTTCACAAGACTTATAACAAGATGACTGATAAGAGAAAAGATATATATCCGATCCTTCTATATATCTTTGAACGTAAGTACGTTGATCACTTCGGGACCAGTTGAACCACGTTAAATCTTTGTGCTCTTGATTCTTTTGCTGATTGGTTCTCATTGTTTTGTTGCCTTTTGTGTAACACTATGTATAGTAGTTGGCAAGATAATCAGAAGAAGCTTCAGTCTCGTGTATACCTACCACATTGGCACATTCTTATCTACTGTGAATATATGTTGTTTGTTACATTTCATCTTTAAGACACTTGATATTGCTTATAATATGTAGCAACTATACAAACTTTATAAGAACAAAGACCAACGAGAAACGAGTAAAACCAATGACCTCATTAAACCTAACCCGTGGCTCGATCTTACACCCACTACGCGCATTTTAATAAAACGAAAACGAAAGAAACAAGCATGAGTTGCAGAGTTGGTAACCCTAGCCCACAGATCTTGCAAATGTGCCAAAATTGACACTCACATTTAACCTGTAATACTTTGTTGCTATTTGAGTGCATTGCCGACGGGCGGCCTTATTTTGTTAGTTCTAATGCTGCTTTTGTACTTTTGTGCATCACTTTGACGTTTATGACCATGTGGAGTCAACCCTCACACTCTATGGGACTCATCAAACCATTTTCAAAATATTGATTGCACATCTTTATTCTATTCTATACGAGGCATGCAGACCCGTACGATGCACACGGGTTGTGTCAAATTTCTTTTCTCATGTGGTTGCTTGCATAATGATTTTGTGGAATGTTGATGCCTTAGTCTGATTGTGTATACTTTGAGAATTGGCCGTGTAATGTTTAGTTGCGTTGTTGTAGAATTATTTGGCATGTAAGATAACTTTTTTTTTCCAAACAGCATTGTGCGGATATTTGAGTTTAAGGTTAAAGTTTCATCATTGTATAATATTGTTTTTAGTGTAGCGTTTGCTAAGTTGGGCGCGGAAACCCGATCTTTGTGCATTGGGTGCATCTAATTTATGATTGTGTTTGAAGTTTTCAAAACTATGAAAATATTAATGAATTGAAATATTTATTTTGCATTCAATACAAAAAATATGAAACAAATTAAAGTAACAAAAATCCTTTTTATTATAAAGGACAAATAAAGAGGATCTAAAAAAAGATTGAGTTGTTATTTTAATTATGATCGTGGCTAAAAATAGTATTTATAAAAAAAAGGGTTGAGTCGTATATTTTTTTAATGCCCAGTTCACTACTATGTTTAATTTTTGTCACTTTCTAAAAAAACAACAGGGAGAAAATCATTTACATTCAAAATGAGATGGAAATAAAGATAAAGAAAATTGCACTATGGAGAATTGGGAAGGAAATTGAAGTCTTCGCTTATTTTTTTCCTTGTAATACCAAACAAAGGAAATTGAAGTGTTCGCTTATTTTTTTTCCTTGCACACCCTTCCAAGACCCCTCTGCCCGTACTACTCGTGTTACACGAAAAAATGTTGTCGGCACTTTTCTCAATCTTATAATTCATAAGTTATACTTGATAAAAAAAACAATGTCACTCACCCGCACTTAACCCAATCAAAAATAATTCATATTTTAAAAATATAAATATAAATTACCATAAGTCCTTTTACTTGATCCGTGTGCTCATCTTTCTAGTATGTCAATTTGTTCTGCCTTTTCTTGCAAAAGTAAAGCGAGTATGTCAATACATGTTTGTGTGCCGCTAGGCCTGGGAAATACAAAGTAACAGGTTTCCACAAATATAATATTGAGTATGACGGGTCACTAAAACATGTCATTGACATATTTCAACTTACAAATATACGATTATAAGTAAATCTAAATTCAAATTCCTCTTTTCCTTTTTGAAAAGAAATGTTGAACCATATTGAAAGCAACGAATAAGTGGAAATTTTAGGCTACCAAATATCATGTTTGTGACCGCGGCAAAAGAGATGATATATATTGAAATCTACTTGCAATTGTCTTGATAAAGTAATAGAAAGTCTAACTAAATTGTAGTAAAATATTTCGTATTCAAAATAATAGTGTCCAGCCCATAAGCCATTTATATACAATCCAACCCATATCACATGCTAAACAATCCAATACACCACAAAATATCTTATACGACTCATTTTTATTGGTACAAACATCACCAAGTCCGCGTCGTTTGAAAAGTTGTTGCTATCCCCTTTTGAGAAGTGAAATTCCAATCAGGCATGCTTTGGTCTTGGCACGTCCAAACTGTGATCATAAATATGATGGAATTTGTGCTTGAATACATGATGTTAACTTCAGTTTTAGAAAGGGAAATCCGTGATACTCATGATTAGAGTTTGGACGTGTGTAGATATTTCTAAATGGTAAATGCTCTCATCTCGTCACTTAGACCTGCAAACATAATTAGTTTTCCATTACAAAAGTATCTTAAGGAAATGAGTTCGTTGTAGCAGTTCTTTCTTATTGTCTTTCCTTTTTATTTTCTTTTATCATAACTTGAAGTCAAAGCAAGGTCTAAACAGGTTCATTTATTTTATTTTTTTCATAAAGAATGTTAAAAAAGTAGGCTCATATTCTATAGGAAAGCTTTCAGAATTGTACTAAAATAGGATTTTCTTAATGAAACAATCATAATTCTCAGGGTATTCGTCTGTTGTCTTACTGGTCTAAATAGAAAATTGTAGTTCTAATACATTTCTTAATAAGCTAAGTAGCAAGATACATGGAAGTCACTACTAACCTTTATGTTCTTATGATGATCATTACCCGAGTAATTAAAAACAGCCTTAGTTTCTCAAACTCTGCACACACGCTCGGTTTCTCAAACTCGTCACACACGTTCTGTGTCCGGTGTATGACGGCGACGGACACCTATGGCAATAAGGAGAAAGTGTTAGATGGTAAATGATAACAAGTAAGTCAAGTGTATTTGTAACCCTAACAGAGAAAGTTTGGATGCTATCAGGGGTAAATACGCCATTTATCCTTGCAGAAGTGTCTTCAATGGCATTAGGAGTAAATTGAGTGTTTCTTTTGATGACTGGGAGCTAGTAAGGGCCGTGAGTACATAAATCCTTTTCTTTATTTGTTTTCGTATACCTGTAATGACAGCGGGTTGCAGAAAGTTAGTACACTTTAGAATTGCGATTAAAGAATTAAGTTGCAAATTTCGTGCACCTACTATAATTTTTGGAAAACTCAAGGTAGCAAGTACTTTTTGGCATTCCACGCCTCTGCGAGAGTTATCTTGCATATTATTTGAAGTTATTGCCGTGCTCAATTCTCTGCCTGTGAGTTAGTACGATCGTTTTGTAGATCTCTCTAACGCCTGTGAGGGCAGCAAATGGTTAATAATTAATTCAGCTGAAACTATTATCTTATGGATGATTCTACTAACCTTAGGCCTTAAGCAAGCACCGCAAAGCTGCTGCAAGTAGCAGTCTTTGGGAGGTACTTCATAGAGCTTAAAGCCACTGCTAGCCGGATCTAACTTTTAGGTAGGCCGAATAATTTACGTTTTATAGGTTAACGACACACGTAATATATGCTGTTACTTGAGAGACACTCTAATTATTCAAATTTAACTCACTATATATATGTCGAGCTTAGGCTATTATTTATCTCTCTTGAGTCATATTAATATTTTTAACTACATACACTTATACTACTTGTAAATTACAATAACTTTAGTTAAAGAATGCTACCCAAATCAATCATTATATATACACACACGGGTACCCATACATAAATGTACCTCACCAACACTACTAAATCATTATCCGGAATAACCTTTTTTTATTTCAGCAATCGATTTGAACCGCCAAGATATTTCATTTACTTCCTTCCCATGGATGTGGTAACCAAGCTGAAAATATAAAAGAACAAATGGTTTAGTGCATAACAAAGAAGGTAGCTGTCATCTTTTGTTTGGTCGCATAACAACTGCGCCAAAAAATCCATAGCATCTTATCGTCACTTTGACGACCATATATGATTTTTTTATATTACGGTCAATTCAACGACTGCTAACCAAATTGTAGCTTAAAACAACAATACCTCACACACAGAACATAATAATGTAGTAGAGTAAAAGAATCGCCAAACATTTAACAATGATATGGTTTAATGGTTATCCACATCATTCCCACATACTAAGTTCTTATTGCAAGCTAAGCGGTAAGCGGGCGGTAAAAGGAAATCTTAAACAACTTTCACAGACCTTATGTTTAAAAATGTTTGTTGTTTTATTGTTGGGATGCAAGTGAGAATGTTGCTGATTTTTTGGGGTTTTTGGTTCAGCGGGTATGCATTTTTTGGGGAGTTTCGGTTCACAGGTCTGCATTTTTTGGGGTGTTTGGTTCAGCGGGTGTCTGCATTTTTTGGGGTGTTTGGTTCAGTGGGTCTGCATTTTCATGGTGCCTCTTCTTATAGGCTGTTTTGGTTTGCAGGCTTGATGGTCCAATTGGTGGTTTCTGCATCCGTTGTAGTTTTTTTCTTTTGGTAGCTCTTAGTCTCATTTCTTTCCTTTTGTTTTGCTTGTGGATGCCTTTTGTATTTGTTCTTGTTGTTTGATCTAAATTGCCTTTCAAAAAAAAAATTCTTGGATCAGAACATGCCTAGAGATAATCTTTTGGATTACACCGTTATGGGTCTGAAGCTAATGTATTGGTCTCTTTCTTTTTCTTTTATTTTTCAGGGAAATGTTTGCAGGTCTCCATGAAGGTCTCCTACTTCACCATCTGTATGTATGACACGTAAATTACTTGTGTTTCCTAGTGAAAGGTGCTACTGGATCTAACTATAATAAATCCCCTTTTTCCTGCAGAATTATTTGTTTGCCAGCCTTGTCGCCACAGCAAGGAAGGAGCCGTAGTCTGAGCATTTCTCTTTCTCATTCACCATTCGTATATTTTTGTTTGTGAAAGATATAATAACATAGGCTTTGTAGTGTATAATGTTCTCATTATATTACTCCTACAACTCCGACTAAATCAAAGCTAATTGGTTGGATTTGTGTAGCAGGCCACACATGGAATTGCCATCTCCTTCTATATAGCGATGCGAACGTCAATTAACTGAAATTACAGAATATGGGTCAAAACGTCGAATAAGTACAATAAGTATATCTTGTAAAATTCTTAGCTGATGGTGTCTCTTTTATGGTAAATGTCACAGGGAGGAGGGGTGGGATTTTTGGAAGCGTATTTAACTTTTCTAAAATTATGCACATGCCAAAAGAATGTAACTG
>BQNB010096176.1:0-25689 GCA_026074375.1 Tanacetum coccineum
GAGCAAGGTCATACACATACCTCTCAATCTTCCTACTTTCAGGAGTTACTAAGTGAGGAACTAACCTTGCCAACTCATGAAACCTATCAGTATACGCAGCATGGCAACCCCGACCATGGCGTGATTCTACAACTTAGATTCCAACTTTTTCATTTCATGACTAGGACAAAACTCTTCTATAATCATAAACTTAGAGTCATTCCATGACATGCTAACAGCAACTTCCCGACTTAGCGTGCGGATCTGAGAGTTCCACCATGTTAAAGCCTTACCCATAAATGAACCAGCAGTGTATTTCACTTTTTGGTCAACACTACAACCACTCATATCTTGCACAGACTCCATTTTCTCAATCCAACAAGTAAGAACTACATCACCTCTTTTACCATCATATTCCTTAGGGTTACAAGCTAAGAACTCCTTATATGAACAACCTACCCAGTTGCCATTCACTAACACATTCCTAAAGTTCTCCGAACGTTCTCATTAACTACATTACCATTTTGATTTCCAACATTTTCTTGGTTATTAACCTGAGCTAGCATGGCGGGTAAGAGGTTCTGCAATTGTTGGGCAATGATCGTCGAGAAGTCGGGTGCTGCCCCATTGGTTCCCTCTACATTCCCATTGACTCCCTCTACACCCCCATTAGCTCCCATTCCTTGGTCATTTCCTTAACTATTCAAGTCATCAACACGCTCATCAGTACCTTCCCTAGGTCTTCTACCCCTCATACCTCTACCAACCCGTACACCCGTTCCCCCTCCTAGTGATTTGGCAGCAGGCCGACTAGCACTTCGGGTCCTCATCCTTGGCGGCATTATCTATACGAGGGAGAACATGGGCAACATTAGGTAGGCAGGAAGACTCACATATATATATATAGAATATCTTACTATATATACAGATATACGCATAACACACCTTACGGTGTCAACATCGATTTGTGTGAACGACAATACTAAGTATGTGTGAACTACGTTGGCCACTGTACTTATATTCACATCATTTCTCAGTCATATTCAATATTGAGCTCACACATTTCAATGACTGACATGACTAAAGCATCAAACCGCGAACACGCGAAAGCAAACAAAAGCGGAACACCACGCACATAGATCCTATACGCAACTAAATGACGGATCTTAGGTTATAGTCTAGGCCAATCCACCTAGTTCTCTATAACCTTGGCTCTGATTACCAATCTGTCACACCTCGACAATGGCAGAAACTCGGGAATGCAACATAATGATCAATCATAACACAAGATACAAAATAGAGAAAACTACAATGCATAAACTTCAAGTGCTATGAAGACCATCAACCTCGAACAACCTCGAGTGATGTCCCAAATCACAATCAAATCCACAATCTCTTACAACTAACCAAAAGCCCACACAGGGGTCCAAATCCAAACTTAAACCAAATCTTCCAAATACTAAAACCAAATAAAATAAACAAGCAAGACTTCACATGAAAATCCACTCGGGATACTTCTAAGTCTGCTATCACACATCACCAAACTATTCCTCTTTCACTTCACCTGAAAATGATACTCGAAAACGTCAACAATAATGTTGGTGAGCTCGTAGGTTTGACCTTAAACCCAAAAGTTGTGCCAATATTTCAAACTGTGGACAATAGTGCTATATGACAATGAATATATACAAACAATCCCTGACATAGCATCCTCGCTAGTCAATCACCATATGTTACTTACGCACCTAAAGGGCCTACCAGCTGGAGCACTAAAATTAAGGCAGGACCACACACAAACTAAGGTAGGCGTACCAATCCGCTCTAATAATCACATAAATACTGGGTAGGCGTACCCATCCGATCCAAACATTCATGCAACACATAATATTCACATAGCAGTCATAAGCACATATCTTGTCCCAAAAATAAAACCACATTTCGCACAGATCAATTCAAACATTTCAAAACACATTTGAGTATCATTTTCCCCCAACGGAAAAACAGTAAAAATGGGGCTACGAGAACTCACCTCAAGCAAGTCTTTAGCAACCAAATCTCAATCACACAAGCAAATGCAACGACTCTCGCACATGACCTAGTCCAGTTAATGTCTGAATTTAATCATCCATTTCCAAAACAATCTTCACGTTTGATGCATAGAGTTTAGACGCGTTGTACAATTACTCATAACAATTTAGTGGTGTGATGGTTGACGACATAACCCAACAATCATATCAATCCCATTACTCAATAATACATACTTATACTATTTTAGAGAAATAGATGAGTAATATACGTAAATATTTATAATTAATAATTATAAATATATCTCAGTAAGTCCATTCGGTAACCTTAGTCACCGTGAAAATAATCATATTGGAGTTGAAAATGGAACGTTTACTCATAACAAACATATTTGTGAAGTTTTAAGAAAAAATTATATTTTTCGTCTTTTAGTGAATTTATTAAATAAATAAAATAATTAAATAATATTTTATTATTCAAAATAAAAAATCATGTTTTTAGAAAAATTTCTAAGTATAAACTTTTTACGAAATTTCGACATGACCCCGCAACGCTCAATAGAAAGACGCTTTCCAAGGTTTCAAGTCTTATTTTCAAACACTTTTCATAAATTCGACATTTTCGACAAAACTTTATAATCTCAATCTTTAATGTTTACTAAAATGTTTTTCCCAAAATATCATTCAATATCACTTCGTAAATACATTTTCACTTTCAAAAGTCCGCAAAACTCTCATAAACACCTAATATCTCTAGTAGGGCTTTAAAGGCCCAATAAGGGTTGCCATTAATATCATTATAAGTTCAAATACAACGATTCAAGTCAAAAACCAAGGTCCATTTGCATACACAAGCTTATACTAATAAGTAAAAAATAATTCGGACCACAATAAGCCCTCCCATTAAGTCACTGCTTAAATAGACTTATTGGGTCGTGAATCCATAAGCTCCAATATATGTATTTAAGCTGAAAAAAGCCCTAAATAATAATGTATCACATTTGCTTACTACCAAAACCTCAAAAAAGTCCACAACATACGCCATTAACAAAAAAAATGTAGTCCCCAAATCGACTTTCCAAGTGATTTGGAAAGTGACGTGGCTTAAAGCCCAAAATATGTACAAGAAAAAGCTTAAAAAATAAGCCCGAATAAGCTTTACAAGCTATTATAAAAAATAATCTATCTAGCAACATATGTTATTCAACCATCACGACCATAACATCAAAACTACAAAACCCCATTCTTTCTTTTTATATCCGACGAACCAAACACACCCCTTTTATTCGTATTGTTTCCAAAAATTGATTTTCACGACGATCAACTTGTACAACTAACATCTATGCATCAAGATAAACCTAAAAGGACAAACGAAATTTAAATTTAAAAACTTACAAGAAAATCTTCAAAAATGTAGATTTTGACACAAATCGGACAACCCAAACGTTGTTTAAATGAATACCCAAATACTCGTAGCAACCCTGTATATCACGTTCTTGATCAAAGTTGGAAAATATATGTTGGTTGTGGTGGTTTAGGTGGCTGACGTGGAGAGCACACACATAAAAGTGTGAGCTGTTTTATTTTTGAATAATTGATGAATGAGACTCTAGTGGAAGAAATAATTAGTACTAAGCATCTTTAGACAACAATGCTAGAATTAAGCCATGTTGTCTCCTATTGACTTCATTGACCGGCCATGGGATTTCTCAATCTTCTCAAAATAAAAATATGAATCAGTTTGCTCAAACGTACAATAAAAGATGTTTACTTGTGAATCAAATCAAAAAATATGAATCAGTTTGCTCAATGGGTGGTACAATTCATTCCAAAGTTGTTGCAAAATGGGAAACTAGAAAGGGTCAGTAGGCGTAATCCATGTCTTTGTAACGCCGAATGAAGTCATAGGAATTTGATTTGATTTCACTATTAAATAAGTTTACTTGAGAATCAAATCAAAAAAATATGAATCTATTTGCTCCAAACTAGATTTTCTCATCATCGCAAAAAAAAATCTCTCACGGAACCCGGAGCTTATATATATATATATATATATATATATATATATATATATATATATAGTGGAGTATTCAATGCAGAACCAGTTTTTTGTATAGAACTTACAGAACCAATTTTCAACCATTAGATCATCTAATCAAGGGCTGAAAATGAAAGTTGTTATTTGATGATTAAATAAGATTGAATTCAATATTTAATAACATGCCAGGGTATTTTCGGCACTAGGAGAGAATTACAAAATTATTAATTACTTTTTGAAAAGATATTTGGCCCTATTTTTTTGTTTTCTCCCTCTCACCGAATATTTTCCCCATTCCACGATCTGAACCAAATAAAAAAAACTCTTTCTCCTAAATGCATCTCTCTCTAAACCACCTAATCTTCTTTCACATTAGAATTTACACAACCACCATGACCCTCCTTTTTTAATTGACCAATACTTTTAGTAGTCCGTACTTTCACATGTTTTAATACTTGCTTTGCATGTTTATCAAGGTAATTCCTTTGTCAGATCCACGTGTATACGATCTAAGATATGGATCTAAGATATGGCGTATTGAACCTTAAAAGAATTCAAAGATTTTGATTAATTTGGAACAATTGATGTTACTGTTATAATGATCAGAGAAGATAAATAGGTGTGGGGCACAAAGTGTAATCACACAAGACGACGGAGAAGCAGTATGATGAATTGTAAGTGCGTATCTTATTATTTGCCTATATTTCATTTTTATTATTCATGAGTTGTAATTGTTCGTAATTAACTAAGAGTTGTGTCAATGATGATTACAGTAGTTGTTTAATATTTTATGTTTTAAACGTATTTTGTTGTTTGGATTTTAATGTATGTGTAGTTGTTTAGTTTACGGTGTGTTTGGATTTTAGGTGCGTATCTATACTCAGTGGCGTGTTTTGTTTTTCTGTTCGTGTTTTTTCGTGTAGGGATTTGAACTTTTATGGTTAGATAAAGTAAGTTTTGATTTACTAAATATGCTCAAAAAGTATTTCAAATATGGGGTTATGATTTAACACTCGATTTTGATAAGGTTGTAAGTCTATGTTTGATTTTATGTTAGTTAGACTTTTTTGCTATTGAGTTTGATGAATGGGCTACTTATTCGAATGTTCTGTGTGAATTGAGATATGGGTTTTGTCATTTGATTGATTTTGAAAATGGTGCATATATGTTAATATAAATTTAGTAATAGTTGCGTATTGCGCATATGTGTTTTAGTTGTTCTATGAAATGTTTTGCATAGTGTTCTTTTAGCTTTCAGCTCATTTGATATAATTAGTTCTTATTTTTTTCTTGCTTTTTTAGGAGATTACTCAATCATAGAAAAGACGACGTGTGATGAAGATGATCAACAAAGGCATTTGTAATTTTAGAAGTTGTGCATATATGTTATCAAAAAGATGTGCATATATGTTCTAATGAATTTAATGAGAAAGCGCGACATGCACATATGTTCGTGGAAGGGTACTCATGTTCTAGCGAATTTGATGAGAAAGTGAGACGTGCACTTATGTTTTTGCAAAGGTACTCATATGTTCTAATGAATTTGAAAGAGAAAGTGAAACGTGCATATATGTTTTTCAGAGTGCACATATGTTTTTGAACAACATGGATATAGTTGGATTTAGATGTATTTCATTTGATATCAAATTTTGTTTATGTATTTATGTTTATGGTTTGTTATTTGTATTTGAAATATATTTCATTTGATATCAATTTTTGTCTATATTTTGTGTTATAATTTTTGAAGATTAAAGAATGTGCACAAGAAACATATGTGTAATTACTTATATTAAGTTAAAAATGTACACTAAAAACATGGAATTTACAATATTAAGAAAAAATATATATGCACTTATTTTTTTTTCTTTTGAAAACAGTATATACTAAAAAAATATAAAATTAAATAAAAAATTAATTTCAAAAATTAAAAGGTTTTTAAAAAAACGTTTTTTTAATTAAAAAATTCAAAAAAAAGTCAAAATGTGTTTTGACAATTATACCCTTTTGAATTAAATAAAAAAAGTAATGATACTAAATTCTAATTGGTTTAATGGTTCTGTAGTTCTGTACAAAAAATGGTTCTGCAAAGAACGGTCCCCTATATATATATATATATATATATATATATATATATAATAGATGTTATATTATATATATATATTAGTATATATATATATATATATATTATATATGATAATAATGTATATGGTATATGTAATATGATAATATATATATATATATATATATATATATGTATATATGTATATATATATATGTATATATATATATGTATATATATAATATATGTTAATTATAATTATATATAATATGTAAATATATATATATTTGGTATATATATAAATATATTAAGAATCATTACCTAACTGGCGATATTAGCAATGATTTGTGAAGCAAATTTGTGATTATAAGCTTTTGATTTACATTAAATAATGTTTACTGTGTGAATCAAATCAAAAAATATGGAATCAGGTTTGCTCAAACGTAGATTTCTCAATCTTCTCAAAATAAAAACCTTCTCAATAGATCCAACTTCTATATATATATGTATATATATATATATATGTATATATATATATATGTATATATATATATATATATATATATATATATATGTATATCTATATATGTATATATATATATGTATATCTATATATGTATATCTATATATGTATATATATATATGTATATCTATATATATATATATATATATATATATATATATATATATATATTATAATGGTAATATATATAATTGTTGTATATATTTGTATAATATATATATATTCTTATAAAAGTCGAGTCCCTTAATTAATCTCAAGTAATCATGTTAACCCATCTCTAGAATAGTGTAGGTATTCAATACGAAGGTGAAGGGTTGTTGCGGTTTTAGGAGATGGAAGTGCAAGGGTTGTCAGAATTGATCATGAAAGGAGATGGAAGGGAAAGGGTTGCCGGAATTAATCACATGGTATTAAGGTCGGATCATAAAAGGAAGACGAAGTTGAAAAGGTTTTGTGACACCCACCCCACTTCAAAATGCCTATAAATACCATCAAATTCTTCATGTATCTCAAAAGGTGTCCTGTAGCGTATTCAAGAGAAGTAAGTAGTTTTTCAATGAATTTCACCTAAATATGAAATATAATGCAGTAGTTATAAAGTTTATCTTGTTTGTTGCTTATGTTAAAACAATAGATACACATGGCAAATATACTCTCAAAGATTGTTGACACTTGCTAATGTGTATGGATTCTGGAAGCACGTTTTAAAGCTTGATCGCCTTGAGATCAAGCGCTATCTTGAAATGTTCTATGCTCTCAAGTATCGGAAATTAGTAGAGTTTTTTTTATCTTTTTTTTACTGGTGCTTTGGTCTTTTATGAGATGCATTGACATGGCCTTTTTGTGAAATTATAGATAGAATATGTTCCGTTGGCAGTTGATAACTAAGCATTTACTTCTTGGTGCCTAAGCTTCTCAAGTTGACGTTTTAGGAAGGAGTTCTAGGAATAGTGATAATAACGGGCTTTGTGTAATTAATTTCCTTGCAATTATAATAAAGCATAGTCCAAAACTGAAACAAATACACAGAATGTATATGATGTCGTTGATGCCAAAACAAAGCAATGGGACAAGCTGAAGCTCGAGTTTAATGCCAAGGTAGCAAGCCTAGATCAAGAACTCATGGGATCTGCTGCTAAAAATGCTACAGTTTCAAGGTCTCTACAGCAGCGTTCTAATATGTTTGACTCAAGAGAAAGAGTATCACACACAAACAGAAGCAAATATCAGCATTTTATAAAAGCAATATTGATTCATGTGAGAGGGAAATAAATTCTCTTAAATATGAACCACATATAGTTGCTAAGGAGTTAGAAAGTTATCTTAAAAAACAAATTCCCAGCCACATGATTAGAACATGCGACAATTTAGTGATAAGCCACACAAGAACCAATTGAGCAAGACAACGATTTGTTATAATTGTTTCACAAATCTCTTTTTAAGCTATTTTTTACTGAGTAAAAATATGACTAAATTTGCATGAAGTTTTATAAAACGTGTGTGCTTCTTCTTTTCTGTTTGAAATTATTAGGGTTTATTCTGTTGTTGCTTAACTGAATACAGAAATTCAATGCCCATCATTGATGAAACTGTTGTTGCATAACTGAATACATGCACCATTGTATGATTTTGACATGGGCCAAACTTATCTTTGCTTATCTACTTATGCGTGTTTGATACAACTAGAAATACTCAAGTTTTCACAACTTAGTTTGGATAAGTTGTCATATACGTTCGTTGGTCTTTAGTTGTATTGATTAAATTGTCACGGATAATTAGTCATACATGTAAAAGATAATTTGCATAAAAATAGCTAATAACTAAAAAAAGCTAATAAAATTATACCATACGTGTGCAGCGCAAGGGTCTAAACAATTACATACAACCCGTACGCGATTAACAATTAGATACAACCCGTGTGCATCGCTCTTTCCCCCTGCTAGCCTCTCGTTCTTATTAAAAGATTAGTCCCATTAATTATTGAAAGGATGTTCTTTTAAAACAACTATAAATGTATATATCACTCTGATTTTGTAAGAGCGAATAGGTCGTTTGGTTAGGTTTACAGGCCCAGATGCAGTGATAAGTCTCACGAAATAATGCAGGTGCGGTTATAGGCCCTTGAATGGCAGTGATTAAGTTTGAGTATTAATCCACAGAAGGTGAAGAGGTCTATCCAATTAAATGCAGTTTAATAAGAAGGGGAAGGGTTCTAAAGATTCAATGCCCAGGTATACAAACAACCACCATGTAACATCTGTGTATTTAATAGGATTGGGGATCCATTAAAGCTTGGTCGATCACTAAGGATCAAATAAGGTATGATTTTTTTTTGTAGATCTTAAGTATTTAGTCGTAAGGAGGATTTCGGACTTGAATATAAGATTCAGGACCCATGAATGTGATCATGAATATTGGAAAAACGATTAGTTATACAAAACTCAAAAAAAAAACTCTTTCGCCTGCTATATGTTTGATAAAAGTCCCCAATAAAATCTCGTATATACATTTAGGCATTTGGCTTAATTGGCTACACTTAGTGTAATTTTAATGTGGAATCATATGAACATCAATGATTCTTTATTGAAATATTTTATGCAGGTAGTTGAAATATGGTTGCGTGAACAATGCCATTTTCCGTAATTTTATTGTAGTTGGTTGAAATCTTCTTATCGTGTTATCAAATGTAGCAATTTGCTAATACTTTGGACATGATGTCAACACTGCAACAATGATGCTTACTAATTTTGTGGCTACTCACTTCAGGTTCGGGCGACGTGGAAGTGTCTTTTAGTGCTACTGAACTCGGTGTGCATTCCAGGTGAAGCCCAATTTTGATTTTTCTAATGTCTTATCTTTCCTACCTCTTTGGCTTTGTAGATAGGCATAATTGACCCTGTTTGCAGACTCATTGAACTCCATCTGTATGATGGACTATTTAAGGTAGTTGTAGCTGATGTAACTTTTAGATATGTTTAACTTCTAAGGTCCATTAGACATTACAATACATTCATTGTTCTTTTTCTTCAAGTTATTCCATTCGATAACAAAGGACAACTTAAAGAAGCATTTAACATCAGGTATTTTGATGATATAAGCACATGAGGTGGTGCTAATATTTAATGTTCTTATAAACCATAAGTAAATAGCCTAATATATGCAAACCTAAACATCCCCTATGTATTTTTAGTGACTTTGCAGACACAGATCATGATGCTACATCTAGTGGAATTAATGGTGGTTTTTATGTTTGGATTAAGCGGGTTGATTGTAGCTGCGTTTACAGGGTTAATTATGGTGCGAGATTACGTGCAAACATGATGAAAAAACACTCAACATGTAAGCATTGTACCCGCCATATGGAGTCTTAGATTAAACGATGGGTGTTTGGGTTTGCATATTGGAAGGGATTATTTGATATTCATTGATGATAATAAGAAGCTATACTAGAACTAGATGAAAATAAGTACAAGTATTCCACATTTAGACAATCAGTTTTGTTACCGCCATAGTATTAAGGTTTAGTTGTTGGAATAACTGAATCACAAGTATATAGAAATTTCATTTGGCTATCCAAACACTATGACGATTGAAATAATCAATCTATATGTAAGTTATAATTCTTTAAGCTATTATGCTCCTACTTATATATTTAAAAGGATAGTTGCCAAATTGTAGAGACAGGGAAGTTATCTGATAACATATTTTCTTATTTCAAGGTGACATTGGAAGCATCAGTTACAAATAAAGGTGCGCTTGCACTATGGATGGCTTGGATTTATAAGAACAAAAAGGCTATTCAGATTAGATTAAAGCTACTTTTTCCCCATCCAGAATTACCAAGTTTTGATGTATACTGCTAGACCAAGAGGTAAAGGTGACACAATTGCTATAGGGCCCAATAACCAAACAAAAAAGACAGCAGGTCATATACCCCTTAGTAACTAACACACACTCTTTGGCCACAGGGTGACGTTATCCAGGCTAACATAGATGTACAAGATACCGCGGGTCAAGATGGGAACGCACGCTAAACAATCGAATTGCAATAGCCTTTGGAAAATACACTCAATTTGAAGCCGTACCAAACATCGGCTTCCCCAAACACTACTTCAACTTTGTTGTATACAATGAGCTTCAATCGAGGGCAGACATAACAGACTCAATACTCACAGGCATCTCAAAATGTGATTCTCTTTACGCATTCAATGCAATGGCTCTAAAACTTACCCATTCTCAACAGACTACGTAAACATTCCGATATAAATTAGCGCGTGTTCTCAGAAGAAACATTGATATCCATAACCTAAAGTTTCCACTTAGTCAATAGGAGTTACAACCGCCTAATAATTTACTCAATCCATTTGCTTTTTCTACAGTGGCAACATCATTAGATTTACTATGTAGAACAAAATGGAGCGAGGGATTTCGACATGCAAACATACTTGGCAATGGAAAAACCCATTGTCATAGCAGTCAGTTCATGTTGGGTAAGTAAATGAGAAGTATAAATATGTCATCATCAAAGAAAATACATCAACTAGAATCTTTTTGTTACTCATGAGGAAGGTTGTTGATGCAACGTACTGCTGCAGCATATACAAGTTTCCAGGTTCCTTTTTGTAGTTTGTGTTTTAATTTTTTAATTACACCCATCAATCTTATCATATGTACTATATATGTAAATACATATAAACTATTAGAATTCTTTTTAGATTTGTTATAAAATTGAGTAATATATAAACTCTAAGTTTTCCTGTCTTCTACAAATTTTGTATGAAAAGGGCTCAAGTGGTAGGATGGCCACCAGTTCAAAACTATCGCAAGGACGTGATGGCTCAAAAGAGTACCAATGAGGAAAGTGAAAAGGCGATGGCAGCTAACACCAGTGGAAGCAATGGCGCCATGTTTGTGAAGGTTTCGATGGATGGAGCACCTTATCTATGCAAGGTGGACTTTAAATTGTACAAGAGCTATTAATAATGATCTGTTGCTTTGGAAAAAAAATATTTAGTTCCTTCACAATGGGTATGTTTTTTACTTCATTGATTACTCGATAAAGAATCATTATTTACCTATTCAAGTAGACAAGATTTAAACAAGCTCTGGTTTAGATATATTCAACCATAAATCTTTCACATGCGAGTCATGATACAAACTTCTTATCAAATTATTATGATACAAGAAAGTTTAAATCTGCCTATTAGACATTATGTTATCCTTTTTTAGACCATGCATAACTAACCATAACATGAATAAGTCTTGCTAATCTAAATAAGTGAGTTGAACAAATTTCGATTAGCTCTTCCTCAAGCTAAGTTGTTAAGATTACTGAATTTCAATGGTCATCTGAATAATGAAAATGATCAAACTTAATGCTAAAATGTTTCTTTTGCCTTGATTTAATTCCCTTAAAAGGTAGTTTGGTCACATTAAGTTATATTACATAAGACTGAATGTAATGGTAAGGTCGACCTTCAGTCGGTCCGTCCCATGTGGTAAGCCCACAAAGGTCGGTCCCTTCCCATTATATTCAGACCGAACTAGACTAGTCCCCCCAACCTTTGCAATTGTTTGGGTCGTGTAGAAGACCGAGTAAATGAAGCCGTTTCCTATAAAAAAATTATCCCTTTATTTTCTATAAAACCCAACATCTTCTTTCCTATTTTCACACACATATACACTTTTTATTAAAAACACACACTACAAACAATATGTCTCAAATTAATTGTGGGCTCAATGTCCACAAGCATATCGTGCTCAATTCAGTAGGGGTGATTCCGGGTCAGAGCCATTCATTTTGTTAGAAGCGGTTGCCTCACAAGATTTATGGATTTGGCACGCCTTCTTTGGTGTTGCAGGTTCGAACAATGACGTTAACGTTTTACGTCAATCCCCTGTTTTAAATGATCTTAAAGTAGGAAAAGCACCAGAGGTTCCATTCGTGGCTAACGACGTGACTTATAAATGGGGATATTATCTTACTGACGGGATATATCCAGAATGGGCTGTGCTTATGAAGTCTATTTCGCAGCCAGGGTCAAATGATGTGAAGCGAATAAGATATAAGCAAGCGCATGAAGCAGCAAGAAAAGATGTGGAACGAGCGTTTGACGTGCTAAAGAAAAAATGGGCTATCGTAAGAACTCCTGCACGGTCTAGGAGTCTTAAAAGGATTACGCATTTGATGTACACTTGCATCATATTACATAATATGATTCGCAAAGAAAAAGGAAAGGCAATCTCTCCCGACTTTTATCCGGAGGAACAACATCGTGAAGATGATCCCGTAAGATCGGCACAAGATAGGCTACGAGTTATCAGAGAAATACACGACGAAGAAACTCATCTTAATCTTAAAGCCGATCTAGTGGAACACATTTGGCATCGAACAAATGCAAACTAATTTACTGTAATTTTTTATCTTCCGTAATTTTTTTTCCGTCTTTTCTTCCGTGTATTTTTATTTCCGTATTTTAGTTTGTAATGTTTAATTATTAATGTAATGTTTTTAAAAAAAAATTTTGTTCGGTCACCACTACGGGTGTTTGGTCACTGTGTGGTCTAGGAGAAAGAAAGCTGAGTTGGCGCTGACGTGGCGGTGTCCTCTGCGGTCACCACTACGTTTAGCCTAAGCATTTTTGTTTCATTAGGATCATCACGTCAGCTTCAAAGTAAGCGGATATGAGCAACCATGAGAAAGAAAACATATGTCGTAATCAATTTGATCGAAAACATGATACGACAAAAACGTATGGCTATCATCAACTTTAATCTTTTATTATGTCATTTTGTTGAAGCTTTTACCATGATTCTTAATTCATTATTTTCCTAAAAATATTTCAGTCACACCATTGAACAACTCATGCAACACAAAAGACTAAAACGGATAATGTATTATGTAAAACGACCCACCCCACACATACCCCATACCAAACAAACAAAAAACCACAGCATTCCTAACAAAACAAGAAAACACAGCCCCCACTACATCACCCACTACTAACCAACAAAAACAACAACATTACCAACCACCACACACCACCTTAAATACAAACCACCACACCAATACAAAAAATTACACCAAATATCATAACACACCAACACACACAACCCCCCCAAAACTATAAAACAATCAAACAACCTCACAACAAAACCCACAATCAAAAACAACCCAATACAAAACAACAACACCATACAAAAAAACCCAACCACCCACACGGATACACCAAACAACCAAACTATGTAAACCACCATAACCACAACAAAAAAAAAACCAAAACAAACACCCAAAAAAAATAAAAAAAAAAAGAACAACAGCCAACAACACCTACAATACCACAAAACACGAATGACACCCAAATCAACAACCAACCACCAAACAAACAAACACAAGACAAAACCCACAATACCACCAAAACAAGAACCAAAAACAGAACATAACCACAACACCAACCACAAAATATAACAAAAAACCTCAACATCACCCAAACCTACACACACCCACAACCAACCCAATCAACCCACCCAAAACACAACACAAATACTACACACAACGACATCAAAACCAAAAGCAAACAAACCCCAACTAAGACAATACATCAAACACTACATACACACAACAAAACACTCTACCACAACAAACAACAAAAAGATACCCACAACACACAACACAAACTAAACAAATAATCCACAACCACACCAACAAACAGACAACACACAAAAAACCACACAAAACAACCATCAACCCCACACAAACCCCAGACAACCAGACTCCACTACACCACTACTATACCCCTACCAAAACCACAACCCTAACACCAAAAAAGCAACTATACACCACCACAAACCACAACACAAACCTACTACAACCCCATACAACTTACATACCAACCAAAAACCACTAAGACAAACAACACACCAAAACAAAAAAAAACAACAGAGACAAGACTACTCAACCCCACTACAAATACAAAACCCGCAACATTACACCCACCACAACATACAACCAGCAACCAACAACACACACACCACCAAATTAAATACAAAAAGAAATCAACGACCCCAAAAAAACAAATACACCAAAACGACACCCAACATACACCACCCAATACAACACACAACCAACACACATAACAGACAACCAACGAAACCAACCACAAAACACCAACGCACATACAATCCACACACCCACAAAAACACACAATACAACCACCCACAACAAAACAACCCTACAACAGCACATACCAAAGGCCCAAAAACACAAAAACACCACACACCCAACCAAACACCAATACACCTACATACCAACAAACCCCCAAACCAGTACCGCCCGTAACACCCAACCTCCCACCAACAAAATACCAACCATATATATCCCAACCACCAACAAGAACCACCACAGCCTATAAACCTCATAGACCAACACCACAATCAATTAAACAAACTAACCCACACAACACAGCCAAACACCCAGACCCCGTAATAACCACCAACTAACAACACACCTAAAAAGCCAAATACCAAACACTATCTCACTACTACCCAAACAGAAATGACACAAACACCACCCACTAACACAAAACAACAAACAAAAACCCCTATACAAACAACAAACCTCTACAACACAACAGACAAACACAAACCACTTAACCACAAAAAACATAAAGCGACACATAACAAACAAAAAAAAAAAATACCATACACAGGGAACAAACATAACCAACAACCCAACACCCAAAACCAAACCACACAACACCCATACCACCCCAAACCAACCAAACATATTAACCACAACAAACATAACCCAACACCAAAACCCCCTACACACAAAAATCACACACACACACACAGAAGAACACACACCACAACCACACTAACAAACAACACAAATCCAACAGTACAAAAACCCCCTAAACACACAACAAACAGACCATAACAAAAAACCAACCACAAATAATACAATCACGGACAACAACCAACAACCCTGCAAAAAAACCATAACCCTTTAACTACAAACAAACCATACCCAGTAGATAAAAAAAAACCGCCAGAACAACACGACAAAACAACACCTCAACCCCCACAATTACAAAATAAAACAACAAACCGAACACACAATACCACACACAAACACTACAACATACAACAAAAAACAAACAAAACACTACATACAAATACCACACCCACATACATACAAATAAAGAACACACATACCCAAAAGCCAAAAATACACCCACGAACAAACAGCACACCAAACAAAACACTACAATACCACACAAACCACCAAGACGCAACTACAAAAACCACACCGAATATTAACCCCACCACAAACAAACAAAACATAATAAACAAAAACAAACACAACACAACAAACAAAACAAATACACAAATAACACAACTACCAACATACCAGCACACCAATAATAAACCCAAACCCAACACACACCAACACACAAAACCAACCCACCAACACACACAAAACAACAAACATCAACAACAATAATAACTCAAACCACAAACACATTAAACTAACAACCCCCACACAAAACAGCCAACCCACAAACACAACCCTACACCAACCCATAACTACACACCACCACCATAAAACAAGTTTACGCTGTGAAATACGCGAAAACACCAACACACCATAACAACCAACCATACAACAAAACAACACCCAAGAAAACAACCTTTACAACCACCCAACAACTAAACTACACGAACCCAAGCATAACTAAACACGACCCAACCAACAACCACTCTACAACCAATAACACAACATACAGCAGCAAACAAGCCCACAACCCCGCCCACTAACCACGACTCCTACCCAACAAACAAAGCAAAGACAACTACATGCAGTTAAACAACCCCGACTCCACCTACAATAATTACACCCAACAACAACACACAAACACACCACAACCGTATCTCAACATAAGCCACCCCACCTCCCCCCCACACCAGGCCCAAAAACAAACACACATACCACAACAAACACCGTACAAACCCCCAACCATGATAACACCCCCCAAGACCACAAAAGCACGTACAAACCCAAAAACCAACAATACACAAACCACAATAAAACCACAACAACCAAAACCCAACAAACACAATTCGCCCCTCCACCCAAACACCAAAAAAAACCACGACAACAACACCAACACAAAACACACAAACCCAAAACCACGCCCAAACACATAACCAACCACCATAACCCCAACATACTACAAACAAAACCACCAAAAACCCAAAAAACCCAACACAACAACATCCAAATACAAACCCATAACATACACAAATAAGAAATGAACACAACAAACCCACCAACTAAATATCCATAAAAACAAGACCAATACAAATACCCCCAAAACAAACCCAACACACATATAACACACTCACGACCACAACACAATGAACTACACAAAAACCAACCTAAACAAATACACCTACCAAAACACAAGACACCCCCCCAAACCAACACCCAAACCCACTAAAACAAATACAAACCACACAATAAACAAACCCCCAACCAACCCCACAACAACAACAATAATAACATAATACATACCATACACCCAACAACCACCCCCAACACACCAAAAAACCCATATACAACTAACCCAAAACCCCGACAAACAAACTACAATTGCATACCAACTACCAACTAACCAAACCACAGAGACCAACACCAATAAGTACCCACACATACTTACACCATACCGACATAACCAACCCAACATATCAACTACACAACAACCCACAAAAACAAAAAAAAACACCAACATAAACCGAACAACCCCACCATTACAAACCCGATGTACACATCACTAACCACCACAGACCACCACCCCCCACAACAGAAACCCAAAGACAACCCAAAACGACCACAGATACCACAACAACAGCAAACACAAACAAACAACCACCGCAAGAACAATATCTACAACACCATACACACCCAACAACACCCCATACACCCCACTCCAACCAAAACTACAACACCAACACGAAAACAACGCACAGTACAAACACAACCCAGCACACAAAGACTACCACCAAGAAACAAAAAACCACCACCCACCCCAAAAAATAACACCACACATACAAACCCAAGCAACGAACAACCAACAAAACAAAACCTAACCAACCAACACACACAACACACCCCAACTAACAACCAAAAACACTACACATTACAACCAACATAGCACCACACGTACTACCAACCAACCCACACATCTAAGTTACAACGACCCACTACCTTAGCCAAAAAAACACACCAAACACTAACCACACCGCATACACAAACACCCCACACACAAACAACAAAACCTGAATAGATATAAGGAAAACCAACACCAAACACAAAACGCAATACAACTTAACCCCACCACACACACCATACGCCAAAAATACTAATACAACCAAACACTAACACTGAAACAAACAACCAACCCTACAACAACAACAAAACAACGGGAACAAAACCGCCCCTGTACAAATTACCTCTACAAACATCCAAACACAACAACAACAACACAACATAAAAACACGCGAAAAATCAACCAGGATAGCAATAAACATACACAAACACCACCCCAACAACCCATAACAAAACCTACAAACCCTAAAGCAATCCACCACAACCAACCAACAAACAAAACCCAACACCAAACACTAACACAACACACACCAACGTACACACAGAACACAAACAACCACCAATACCGAAATAAAAACAGCACAACCTACAAACAAACGAAACAATAAAAACAACACACTAAAACACAAATACCCAGAACAAATACTATACAAACAACGCAATACATAACAACAACATAAGTAAACACCCAAAAAGCAAAACAAACCCAAACGCAAACCCCACCACCATACAACAGCATGGCCACTCGCAAAACATACGAAACACAAAAAACATACACCTAACATAAGTAAGAAACAAAAACACCCAACCACAAAAACCATACATATCTAAAAACCGAACAAAAAGCCAAACCCCCCACCTAACACAAAGCCACTACAACACCAAAACCCAACCGTACCACTACCATTAAACAATACAGTCACAACACCCAAAGCAAACCAAACACAAGGGTACCGACATAAAACACAAAACAAGAGATCACAATCACAACACTAAAGCTAATACCACTCGTACAGCCACAAAAAACAAACACAAACTACCACCACAAACAAATATTACCTACAGACCGTAAACACAAACACACAGCAAACAACAATACCCTACCGACAATAAACAAAACAACAAAGACAAAACAAACACCCACAACTCACCTAGCCCATACACAAACACACACAACACCTCAAACACCTAACAACCACTAGTACAAACAAAGCACACAACAAATACCAACCCTCATAACACCAGAAACATCACCATATCCAAGCTAAAATACGTCAAACAACCAAACAGACACAAAACCCATCCCCCGCACCCACAAACATACCATAAAATCCATTAACCAAAGGATAACACCATAAAAAAGCACACCCAAACCAACTACAACCAACTAACAAGCAACACAATCAATACAGAAACAGCATCCCATCCCCACCCCAAACACAAAACCCAAAAATAACTTTAATCATTAAATACCAAACCCACCCAAACCACACTAACCAACACAACAACCTCAAACAATAAAAAATCGGGCACAAAACCCCACAACCTAACGACCCCAATACCCCAGAACCCCCAACAAAAAACCCACAAACACAACAGCAACCATAAAAACCACCATACACAAACACAAACAATCAACCCGACCCGACGATAACAACATCCAACCCCAATACCACCCACAAAGAAGCACAACCCACGTAAAAAACACAACTAACACACAAAACAAAACAACAAAACCCCAACCCATTAAAAATACCAACAATTGCATCAAAACGCCATTAACAGCACAACATACCACAAACACCATACAAACCAAACTAAAACATTAGCACCAACTAGAACACACCAAAGAAAGCATACATCATACACACACCAAACATACACCCACAAACCCACACACACTTTGGTAGTCCACCCACAAGCGCAAACAACCCACCAAAAAAAACAACCACAAGAGCCACGACCACCACTTAGCAACAAGACAACGCGACCACACCCAAAACAACCAACCCACCAACAAGCCACCAAGCTAGAAATAAACCCAACAAAGATACAAACACTCCACACCAACCAAACAACACACTAAACAACAACAAACAACTAACAACCACCCAAACACCAACCTAATAACAACAACTCTACACAAAACAACCGTAAAAAACAGCCCAACGCAACCCACCCCAACACCAAAACAAACAAATGCAAGTACACCATAGACCAATCAACAAATACCCCCACAACAGACTCAAACAACACACAACCACACAACACAAAACCCAACTATAATACAAACCCAAAAACATAGCACACAATATACAATACCACATACCATAGAGAAAACAAAACCCACCATACACAAGACCCAACCACCCATCCAAAACAACCCCAATACCTAAGAAAACACCACACAATACCAACGCTACACAAACCAAATCACTACTAAAACCTCAACAACACCAGACAACAAACACTAAAACAATATCCCACAACAAACCTTACCCATGCACTAACCCAACCACAAACCAACAAACATCAAGACACAACCACCTAAAATAGTCACAACAACCACAAACAACACCGACCCCAACCCCAACCCACACCCTGAACCACATACCCAACAACACACCCAAATAAACCACTAAGACCAACAAATACCACCCACAACCCCACCCACAAGGGCCTATACAACCAAGCACCACCTCATAACAGCTCATAACCGGATACAAACCTACAATACCAAAACCATGATCAAAAAGCATCCACAAACCACCAATAACGAACATACCACCACCCACAACAACCCACCTACACTACCCACCACACAAATCAACCACGCACAAACACATTAACCATAAACAATAACGCCACCCAAACCAACCACATCTACCAACAAAAACACTCAACAGAAACCAACCAACCCCAAATCAGCACAAACCATATAACCCAACCAACACCAAAACAAAACCAACAGACCACACCCAAACACAAATACGTCCCACACAACCCTCCAACCAAACACAAAACCAGGAACAGACACACTCATAACATCCCAAACCCAAACAACAACACATAACAAATAACCACTAGACCAAACACCCTAAAAACGACCATACACCAGATAACATCAAACAAAAAAATCCCGCAAGAAACAACAGCCAACAAACCCCACTAACTATAAAACCACAACAAAAACCAAACAAAAAATAACACACCGCATAGACAGCCAACTAAACGAACACATAACATATCACGCCAAAACACAACCCAACCCCAAAAAACACATACCTATCACCATACAACCTCATAAATACCCCATACGCAAGAAACAAAAACAATGACCCCTAAATACAAAAACCCAACAACTACCAACAACACAGACACCGCCCTATATCCAACAACACACAGCACAAACTACCACTAGAACCTCACAATAAACAAAACCCACATGACTTATAAAATAAAAAACACTTAAAACACTAGAACTACAACCAAATATCCCCCCAAAGACCACACAACGCCAAAACCCAACATGACTACCCCCAACATACTAAACACTAAAAACCAACCACAAAACATACAACAACACTAACTACAATACACAGGATAAACCAAATGATTACAAACAAAAAACAAACATAGCCCCACACAACCTAACCAACCAAACACTAAACAATGAAACAAAATACAAGAACCCTCAGTCAACCGAACCAGAACAGCCACCACCCTAACCCAACACACATAAAACAGACACACACCCAAACCCCCCCAAAACATCAACAACAACCCAACTACAAACCAACCACATACCTACACCAAACCCACACCCAGCACCATACACCCACAAGCCAGAAAACTTCACCAGGTATAACACCTCCACAAGAATACTTAAACATAACAAACCAACAAAAGCACAACAAAGACACAAAACACACCTGCTATAGTCACAACCCACACCCAAGAGCACCCCCCACCAATTACAAACCAACAACAAACCCACACATCCAAACAAGCAACTCACAAACTCATATCAACCCCCAACTCACACACCCTACACCATACAACACAATACACAACTAGCATTAGAAAACCATAAAACCAAACAACACCCTACCCAAATAACACCAACCCAAAAGAAACACACAATTACGACACCAAAGACCAACCCCAACAAACAACCAAACCCACACCACCCAAACAAATACCCCCCAGCCGACCCCCACCGACCCAACACAAACACCAGACCCCACAAACAGACAACCCAAAACAAACCACACACCCACACCACCATACCACAACCAATAAACAACCATAACGAATACCACCATCCAACAACACAACATCCTAAACACACCGCCCTAGACCCCACAGCACACCCCTAACCCCATCACCCCCCAACCCAACAACAAACCAAACACAACAACAAACAAAACAAACCACACAACAATAAACAAAACAAACACAAATGACATCCACAAACTCCAAAAGCTAAACCAACCAACTACCACAAACACCCCCCCAGCCAACCCCAAACCCAAAAACAACACCTCCAACCCGCACAAAAAAACCCCCACATATCCATCCTACACACTAATACCACAACACCAGTAAAAAAAAAAGCGACGTAAAACAACAACCAGGACCACACCAAAACGCTCACAACCAAACACAAACGAACCCAAACAACTACTAACCAAAATACACGCCAACGCGCCAAACCCTCAAACAACAATACCATACAGGACCATAAACAGAACAAGACACAAAACAATCTCAAACTCAAACATAAAAAACCACAACCCCAGCCAAAACATAACAAAAACCGAAAGCACACAAACACAGCCTACTAACCCCAACCCAACACGGACCTAACATAAAAACATACAACCAACACTAATAAAACAACACAACCAAGCACCATACATAAAAAACACACATATACACCCACAACCCCCCCAGAGAAACCACCAACACACAACATAACACCAACAAGCAACCCATGAAAACACACCCCAATAAGAACCCATGACGACAACGACAATACCCAACCAAAACAACACAAGCCAACACGCCAACCACAAACAACCTAACCACAGACACACCCAAACCGCTACATAACCATAAAACCCCACAAATGAAACTACAGTAACACCCCCCACAACTAAATACACCACCCCTAGTTAAACCCACCATAGCAAGCACAAACACAAACCCAACCCCACCACCAAACCAACTACAACTCTACCAAAAAAAGACCAACCAAAAACCACAAACCCTAAACCACAACAACAAAACAAGACACACACTCCCCAACACATACAACCCAACACACAACCTCACATCACCAGTAACCCCACACATACAACACACACCTACACCATAAGCTAAAGCAACCCCACACCATAACTACACAACCCCACCAGACCAACACACGCCACAACAAGCAAACAATTGAGCAATACCAAATCTAACACCCACCCAACCCCAAACCCAAAAAACAAAACAAACACCACCTACCCCACAAACCACAAGCCCACAAAAACACAAACACAAAAAACCCACACAACCACAACTACAATCAACAAACCAAACAAATTCATACAAACACCACCCACCAACAAAGCACACTCAACCCACCACAAACAACTACATCAGCGTAAAAAAATAAACCCACCGACACTCAACATAACCTACCACTAACAAACCTACACCCTACCAAAAACTAGCCACCCACCCCCCCAACAACAGCCCAGCAATAACATACCACATCAACAAACACCCGCCAATACAAACACAAATACCCCAACCAAGACAACACACAGACCAAGCAACAACAAAACACAACAAACTACACTACAAAAAAAACCTACCCAACACTAATACCAAAACACACAAAAAAAACATAACAACCCACAAAAGACCTCAACAAAAACACAGAAACCAAAAACAACAGACGAGGTTATTACCACACAAAAACCACCACAATAACCCAAAACAACCAACCCTTAAACAACACATGACAACCCAACTAAAAACAATAACCAATAAAACGAAAAACACTACGCCCCAACAAAACCTCCACCGCTAACCCACACCAACCCCAAATATGCAACAACCACAAAACACAAATACACTATACAACAACCTGCAAAAACGCCCAACAAACCAAACAACAAACCAACCAACCCAACCACCAACATAACAGTACCACTCCCAAAACAACAACCAAAAAAAAAAAAGAAAACAACACCACCAGTACCAAACGACACCAAAAACACCAACAAAACCAGCATGCACTGACCCAACAACAACCTACATATAAAGAACCCAACAAACAAACAGACAAAATACCTACAGGCCCAACACACCACAAATACCACCACCACGCCAACCACAAACAAAACCCACGAACACCACATACACACAACAATACAACACCAAAGCAATGAACGACCAAACCACACACCCAAATAAAAGCCCACCAAGAAGCAACTAATACCACAAAAATACCCACATACCAATCAACCCAAAACATAACACAACACCACAACCACTACTAAAATACCTACAAACTAACATCCTAAATACGACCACACTCACAAACAACAACAGCCCATACAAAACAAACCACCTACACAATCATCAACAATACCATCCCCAACAAGACCCGCCCACACAAACCCCACCCACAAACATAAAACAACATACACCCAAACCCACTATTACACACAATACCCACACATACGCCATCAACACACAAAAATCACTACAACACCACAAACACAAAGAAAAGCATGACACACACCAACATCAAAACAAGAAATCAAACCTTACGAACAACCCAAACCCAATACCAGAAATCCCAACACCACAAAACTAATCAAACCAACAGACACACACGGAAACCCCAAACGGACCCCACCAAACTCACCAAAAACAACCCAAGTACTACACACTCACACCATACCACCACGAAATACAAACTTCAATACCAACCAACCAAACCTCTACACGACCAATCCACACCACACCGCTTAAAACGTACCCAGAAAGCAAACCCCACATATATCAACAAATACCCATAACCTCAACACCACAACGTGTAAACAAACTACCTACCCAACACCAACACAAAAGAACTAAAACTGGATAATGTATTATGTAAAAACAATTAATACAGAAAAATTATAAAAGACCCGCCCACGAACGGGTTTACAACTAATTGAGTATATGCACTTAATAAATATAATATATAAAAAAATTTAATATTCAAGGAAATTTGAACTAAGTTAAGAAAACAAATTAACACTCATAAAATAAGTTATTAAACAAAAAGTGATATAATTTAAATTCGAGAGCACATATAGTTAATATAATTATTTGTTAATAGACTTTTTAAAGTCAATTGTCCCGAGTCTAATCCGCGTTTAATAGTACGTACATGGGTTAAAAACTATAATCATATAACAATAAATAATTTAAGTGTAATACCATTGTAGATGCATCTAATTATAAGTATTAAAATGGAAGCACGATCTATGAATACACACCAAACAAATTTACTTCTATTACAAAATATCTCGATTACAAAATATTAAACTCTGATAAATTCTTATATGCTCATATATAATGTTAAACTAAAATTAAAAAATGAATTTGATTAGTATGTAAACAACATAGCCACATAGGTGTATAACAGATTTCACATGTAAAGTGAAAAATCAGCCAAATAGATTAACAAGGTAAAATATTTAAAGACTTACAAATGTCATTGGAGTGGGATGTTTCTCCACGTAAAACGGTTGGACGACTAACTTCCTGACTCATTAAGAAGAGATTGACCGATGCAAACGAACATTTTAGATCGATAAAAATAAAGAACAAACTTTTTTAAATGTT
>BQNB010096177.1:0-25689 GCA_026074375.1 Tanacetum coccineum
TATTCTTTATATTTATCTGGCACAAGTTCGATCATCATCTGTTCCAGAACAACAACATCAATTGTACCTTGCTATGAAGGCTGATCCTCTATTACAACAACAAGACATAGCAATCTGGTTGGCTCTCCGGATGAAGTTTAAGAAGACTCAGGTACAACAAACTGCTTGTAGATTTTCTGCCATTCGCACAAGAGATCAGGACGATCCTCATGATGATGCTCATCCTGAGGGGGAGAATAGTACAAAAAGGCAGAAGACATCGGAGTATGAAGCATATGTATCTGGAGAGTCATCGTCTGGACAAGTTAATGTAGAGGAACCAGGTCCTTCTACTTCAGGTAATCAAGAACAAGATGATGAATTTGATTTCTGGACTGATTCTTATGCTTCTGATGATGATGAGATTCCAACTAAGCAAGTAATACAAGACATCATGGAAGAGATATCTTTGACAATTGATGAAGCTAAGTTGAAGAAGATGGCGGATGAGATGCTAAGACAAAGATGTACTTCAGGAGATGAACATCAATATCACATTAATCAGATGAAGAATTTCTTGCAAAGTGACCTGATTATGCTAAATACAGGATTGCTATGGTCTCTATCAGTGTTCATCAGGAGTTCAGTGATATGGGAAAGAGTGCACGATTTTAAACTTGGAATCAAAAGCTATCAACAGAAGATTAATCTCACTGCACGAATAATTACATTCCCAGGAATTGAAAAATATGATGTGTTTTCTATTGTCTATGAGCCCATATATGGAATCCTTTTATACGCCACAAGGAGTCCTTTACAAGATAACTATCAATTATAATCACATACAAATCTTACTAAAATATAAAAGATATAGATTCCTTATTTATCTCCATGCATCCTTATCTCCAAGTCAGCAGCTTTGACCATCAGCAGTATTAATCTTTCTTCTAGCAGAAGAGATCTATTCAAACTTTAGATCGTCAGTCATCAAGACATACTGGGAATTGGTCATGAAACATAAGTTTATCACAGAGATTGTGGCAAGAAGACTAATGATTGCCTAGTGTCAAAACCCGAGCCAGATTACAAGAACCTCAATAAGAATTAAAATTGAATACATGTATCTGCTAGTGATACGTGAATAAACAAGGTACCGATTATGCGAATACAGGATTGCTATGGTCTCTATCAGTGTTCATCAGGAGTTTATGATAAGGGGAAATAGTGCACGATTTTCAACAGGAATCGAAAGCTTATCCAACAGAAGATTAATCACCTCCACCAACCATTAACAATCCCCATGAATTAAAGAATATGATGTGTTTTTCTATGTCTATGAGCCCGTACATTGCATCATTTACACTAATAGCAAGAAAGAGAAAGGGTGATGAGACATTCAGAGATACATAGTTTTGATGCAACAACACTGGAGAAGAACGCTTGAAGGTGCTAAAGAGTTATTAAATTGAAGTCAAGTAAGGCTATGTGCAAAAAGAATCTCACAAATGATGAAGTTGAGTTCTTACGTTTGTTTTGACCAAGAAATAAAAGATTGAATTTCGATTGAATTACGGAGATCAATAAGAAGATGATAGATGTACGTGAATGGAAGACACTTGACCAAGAGGAAACCTAGAATAATCGAACCCTTAGGGTGATTGTTTAGGTTTTATGGAAAAGTGTCGATTATTTGTTTTATTATATTTTGTTATTAGACTTTATTTTGTTTAGTTTAATATAGCTTGTAATAAGGTTTATTACGCTTTAAGTAAGAAATAGCATAATAACCAAAGTCTAGGGACTAGTATTGACAAGTTAGAAAAATAAGGAAGAAGCCCTCCCTCCATAGCCTATAAAGTATGCACTCTAATCTTCATTAGGGTGATGCCCTTGTAATTAACTCTCATTTTCCCTCCATAATAAGATTTGAATTTTCCCTTTACTTGCCCTCATTCTCTCTAATCTTACATGTTGATATGATTGATTCAAGATTCATGTGACCTATCAAGACTCGTGCATGACTAGAGTCCTTAAGTCGCCATAACACGGTAACTAAACCTAGTTGTTTTTAAATCAAAAAGTTCCATACGCATGGGTTCAATCTTTCCTTTGTAAGGTCTTATCGGAGCATACCTCCAACATCTTCAGCAGTGAGGTTTTTAGGTTTTAATGCTTCAATTTGAGCTTCTAGGATTTGTTTAGAAAGGTTCAAGCCAATAGTCATGACTAAGGATCGGACTCTTAAAGGTTTAGATCGTTCTTTCCTGCTAAAAGCATCAGCAACAATGTTTTCTTTCCCCAGGTGATAATGAATATCACAATCGTAATCACAAGAAATTCCAACAAACTCGTGCCTCATGTGTCAAATACTCTTATTGACGAAAGGATGTGTTTGTAAACTCCTTGTGGTCGGTAAATACGGTGCACCTAGTTTCGTATAAGTAATGTCTCTACATTTTAAGAGAGAACACCACAGCTCCAAGTTCCAGATCATGAGTTGTGTAATTTTTCTCATGGATCTTCAGTTGTCGAGAAGCATAGGCTATAACTTTCTCGTTTTGCATACAGCACGCACCCCAACCCTAAGCGAGCATCGCAATAAACAGCTGAAGTTTTCTGATCTTTAGGCAAGGCCAAAATAGTGGTTGCGCTGCATAGCTTTTGTTAATCAATTGAAAAGCGGCTATCCTGCCTTTTTTCTCCCCAGTCAAACTTTACATCTTCTGAGTCAGGTAGTCATTGACTTTGCGAACTTGAAAAGCCTTCAATGAAATCATCTGTAATAACCGGCAGTCCTAAAAATTAGCGATCTCTGTTAGACTCTAGAGATGTGCCAATATTTAATTGACTCGATCTTTGCAGGTCCACTAAATGCCCTTCGCTATCAGATCACATGTCTCCGAGAAACTGTAACCTTTTGGAATCCAAAAACCACAACTCGCAAATATCGTGTACAACTCCTCTTCTTAGCAACACCAAAACAAACATTGAGAATGCTCTAAACATGCTCTTCAATTGTTCTTTGAATAAATTATTATATCTTCCATAAAGACACTTACAAACTTATCCAAATAAGGTTTCACACATACCGAGTTCATAAGAGGTCGCAGATAAATACCGCCGGTACTTTTGTGCAAACCGAAAAGGCATTACTTGAAATTCAAATGCCCGTAATGCGCGTCCCTAAACACTGTCTTATAGGGCTGTCTTCTTCGCGGACTCCAACTGATGGTAACCTGATCGTATTTTGATTTTTTCAAGTAGACATTCGAAGCCCTTGAAAGTAGATCGAACAAGTCGAGCAATTCTAGGAAGTGGATAAACGGTTTCTTCATCCGATACCTGTTCATTTCATGATAATCGATGCACATCTAAACGATTCATCTTTCTCTTGACGAACAACGTACTGGAGCTCCCAGGGTGAAGAGCTGTCTTATACAATCCTATGTCGGAAGTTCGTGAAGTTGTTCTGTCAGATGTCTTTCATGTCTGGTGTGCGCAACTCTATAAGGCGCCCAGTGCTACCAGGTGCAGCACCTCGGTACACAGCAAGTACAATTAGGAAATACTACATGTACCAAGCTGGTGGAATCCGGCAATTCTTTTAGGAAAAACTTCAGGAAAGTTCCTCTGACAATCGGTAACTCCTCAAGTCGCTTTCCCCTTCTACTTGTCTTTGGTTTCCTTCGTGGTAATCCGAGTGTGCCAAAACGGCATGCACATCCCTTTGACACAAACTCTTGTGCTTTAGTGCATCGAAAAGATATTTAGTCGGGATTCTTCCCTGTTGGTTTTCCATTGCTTGAAAAATTAACATCTCTCTTCTGAATTGAACACGTAAAATCTTCTCTTCCACAAGATGAACACGTCCATGAGAACTTTGTTAACACAGTCCATCCCAATAATGATGTCTCAAAACTACCGAGCTGGGACCGGGCAACAATCGATCAAAAGGATGGTTTCATGAATTTAAGTAGCAACAGATTAATGGTGTACACATATCTAATGATTTTACCATGGTGTTTGAGAATGAAACGTACCCGTAATTATGTTAGAGTCCATGCTAGCATCTTTTCCTCCAAGCATAAGCTCTTCCTTGACATCTATTTTCCGTTCCATTCCCACGTACTTTAGTTTGGGCATTCTTCTTATACCGTGACAATCTTACCATCATGTCATAGCATGCTCCCAGCCTTCTGAATTACATGTTGTGTTATTGTTGTTGTTGTTATTGGTATTGACCCGACAATCATTGGTAGCATGACCATACCTCTTTCAGTTTCCACATTTGGGTGCACATTGTCCGGTGTGGTGGTAGTTGCACTTGGTGCACAGAGGTAGATTTCCAGTGTAAGCCTTCTTTTCACCAGGGCCAGCAGTGTATGCCCTAGCTACATTTTGCTTCTTGTGGGGTTGTTGATTGTTTCTTGATGAATCATCAGCCTTCCTCTTGTTGTTATTCTGCCTTTCTGCATAAGTATGTAGTTTCTGATCTATCAAGTCATTGGGCAACATGATAGCAATCAATCAAGAGTTTTGGGTCCGTAGACCAGAACATTACATTTCATGAATGTTATCTTGAACGTCCTTTGATGACTTGTCCACCTTTTTGGTCTCAGCAACAAGAAATTTGTTGCACAACAGGCTATGATCATGAGAACGCATGAGTATACGCTGTAAACATTAGTTTCCCCTTACCTTAAGATTCCACAGTTCAATCATCAAGTTCTTGATTTCACTTTTTGGACAATTAATTATTCGTCAGCCTTCTTCTTGATAGTCCGCCCAATGTCATAGCATTAGGCAGCATCATGACCTAATGGTTCTCGACATATCTATTCCACCAGTTTAGTGTAGCACCTAGCAAGTGCTTTTCCATTAAAAAAACAGAAATCGGTGTAGGAACAAGACACCGTGCAGGTTGTATAGGGCCTTTAGTCCTCCACTGAACTTTGACTTGCATTATCCTGAGTATGGTAATATTGTCTTTGGATTGCCCGATTTCGACTCATAAGAGCTTTGAATGGATTCTGGGAGTTCATGGCGTTTGTTTGCTCCTTGTCTTGTACACAGCAAATTCTACTAACCACAAGAATTCAATGATACGTGATAATATAAGTTACAATGTCGATACAAATATTATATCATAATAATAATTACCACCACAAACACCATAGAGAATGAATAAAATGAAATCAACCATAACACAAAACACTCAACATTCATAACATAATGTCCGAATCGTACATGATTTGAATAGATACAAAAATACCATAATATCTATTACAGAAAATGAAAATTACGATCCTAAGAATGTCTTATTAGCTGGGAGTTACCCCATTAAAACGTAATATACTATAACAAGATAGCTAGAAAAGAAAAGTACAACTAACAGCGTATTGCTGGTGTCCGTCTAACCGTATCTAAATCTGAGCACTAGCCTCTCGTACAGGGTACAGCAATCATCTGTCTGACTGCAATCATCCTCAGCTCTCTGGCGCTGCTCTGATATGTGAGAAATCACATATCCTTTCTATATCAAAAATGGCCCTTAAATGATTAAAATATGCAAAAATATGCTTGTATTTGTGTATTTTGTTGTTTGTGAATGTGTAGGTACGGATAATGCAAAAATCACAAGAAAACAGTCAAACAGAAAAACACAAACACGGGAACGGATAGAGTACCAAAGAGCCAGAAGTTTCTAGTAAAAGGTCAATAAAGTCAACTCTTGGTCAATCACAAGAAGACAAAACCTTTGAAAATACCACAAATACCCTTAATGTTAAACCAAATTCACAAAAAGCCCTAAAACCCTAACACCGTTATCTCTTTTATTACTACAGTAGGATAACCGTCGTATAAATCCCTATAAGCCATTAAAAAACCTTACCCAAGCCCCATATAATCCCCATGGCCATAATTCTATTTCACCAGCCCAAGTCAATCTATACACACCTCAGTCAAATTAAGAAAGAAATAAATAAAATGCGGGAAATACATATTTACTGTTAATATCTTCTCCCTGATTTCACCTTGTGTAAAAATCAAAGGAACATCCCAATTGATAGCATGCTAAAAAGAATCGAGTACTATGTGCCCATCTCAGCAAAGAAAACGACACCTCAAAGGCTCTTATTGAACAATAACGATACAGAAAAAAAAAGGATGACACACGTGATGCAGGAAACATCACAAGGAAGGGAATTTTTGGAATCACTAGATCCATTGTAAAAGAAGCACAAGTACCTCTGACACAACTAGACGGATTGCCATGTTGGTCAATCGTAAAGCATCAACGTTATTGGTCATCCAAGTGCCACAAGAGTAGGAAATCCAATGATTGCAATTAAATGAAGGGACAAGATCAGTTTGAAGGGGAGCGTGTATTCAGACCTAGAAGCTTCTTCTCAGGCTATAAATACAAGACCTTCTCTTGTAATCTCTTTTTCATATCCTTGTAATCATTTTTCAAGTTTAATAAAATTCATTTTACAGCTTTCATATTTAGTCTTAATTTTCATTATAATTTCTCATGTCTCAATAAGCTTTACAGTTTAATAAGCACGAATTCACTCTAATAAACCTCATAAGCTCTTATAAGTTTGTTCAACCCCTGGAATTGGATGGCTGCTGGTTGAACAAGCTTGGTTTAGTACTTGATGGTCAAGTGTTAGGATATATTAGTTAATAAGCTTTAGACAGCTTATTGAGTTTAAGTTAAAAAGCTTAAGCTCATTTCTAAGCTCTATTGAGACATTTTTGATATGATGTGTGTAATTAGTTAGAACCAAAGGTACTCTCACATTTATTCTATAAAGCTTTAATTATGCAGATTTGCTTATTCTACTAACTTTCTAATTCCCTAAGTGAAATAGCTTAATTAGTGTTTGTTTGTGCTTTTTTTAGCTGTAAATTAGCTTAGTTAATTCCATATAGTTGCCTATATGTTGGGGAACAAGGGATTGATGTTGTTAAGTCCAAAGCATGTTGGGTTTGAAGACCTAAACTTAAGGTTCTAGATCATGTCTCCAAAAATAGTAGATCATACATTTGTAAGCAATTTGACTATGTTGATCCAACAGGCATAATCAAGTCAATAATGGCTTGGGTCCCAAAGACAAATTAATTCTCTTATGAGTATTATGCAAGATGTTATGGATTGTATTTCTCTATGTTTGGAACTAACATTTTGCAGGTTTAGAGCTTAAAGTTTATTTGATTAATAAAGGGTATGTTGATTTAATGAAAATGTTGGAGTTGAGGGGAGGATATTGATGATAGCATGAATATCCTTTTAGTGTTGGTTGTATACCACACAACAAATGGTCATCATTTCACCATGTCTAACAGACAAGAAAGAATTGGCTATTCCAGGGCAAACGGCAACTGGTAAAGAATTATCAAATCCGTTGATGGCTGGTAGTTTGCCAAAAACTACTCTTCTACCTAAGCTATTGGAATGACTTGAGGGTAACTTTGGAAAGAAATGGGTCAAACAGTTTTTGACTTCTATTCATGTGTTATGCATAAATATGGATCCATATGAATTCTCACATGTTTATCTAGTTCTTTCTAGTATGTTTGTGATGAATAGAGGCATGTTGTTGCATGGTTATTGGAGAGAAAGTAAATACTGTTAGGCAAATTGTTAATACTGGTGGGCTTAAATATTGGTACTGCTAGACCAAAAACTAATACTGCTAGTTAAGAAAATGCTTTGGATTGTGTTTTTCTTGGTTTTGGACTAACATTTTCAGGTTAAGCAAAATTGATTGTCTATTATCAAGTGAAGTATGTTTGAGGAGGAGGCTAATGATGTCTATTATGCACTGAAGTATGTATGCACTGAAGTATATGATTGAAACAGTTTATAACAACATACAAAACGGAGGCAAACCATAAGAAAAACAAAAGAGACTGGACACTAAGGATGACATCAGTACAGGTGTGTCCCCCAGACAAAAGTGTTGGTGATGCGGCGGTCCAAAAGGAGCTGGGTGTAAAATTGGTAAAGGCTGCCACTACTACTACTAGCTTTCAAGTAAGTCAAGTGCAGCGTTTGTTACCATAAACTAAGACCCAACTCCAGTAGGCAACACAAAATGAATAAAGTCCGATTGGGATTGGTTCAGGTAGTTGGCCCATGTGCGAAGTTTACCATATAGGTATGTAGATGCCTCAAACAAGTGTGAGGCTGCATCCTAAAAGTCCTAAAGATCCACCTCCTCAAGAGGTTACACACTGGTGAAATGGGACTGACAGTAATTGTCAACACATGGAATTTGATGATTTGAGCCCAAGTGTTTAGACTTGATTCGCATAATGAATAATTAGAGAGATACAGTGTGAGCATAAAAATAGTTTGCTCAAGCGATAAAAGAAGCTGATGATAGTTGACTCGAGTAAAATTGTTGGACCAAGTTTCATGAGACGACGTCAGTTCAATTATAAGGATATCAAGCTCTCAATACGAAACCATGTTATAGTAGCTCATAGCTTCAGGAATCAGATGCCAATTCAAATACCCATCAACTTAGAACCATAAAACATATGTTATATGACTAAGATCCTAACGGAGCAATAGTATCTATAGTTCCTAGTAGAAAGACAACCAAGTCCGAAGGCGCAAATGGACGAAATAGTGATATGGCAAGAGACTTAGACAAGAAAATCTTCATAAAGTCCCCAAACCAAGACGCTGGAAAGTTTTGGAAGACTCCCTCTCAGAGCTAACCAAGATAAAATTCAAGAAACTTGAATGATAAGAAGATAAGATCACATAGTTGTAGGGGAGGAGTGTTGGTGACTTCAGAAGGGTCATTCACAATTACATACCTGTCACAAAGGAGCATTACGTACTGCTACTTGAAGAATACTATTGCTAGATCAGATTGAAGAGCTAAACACAGTCATAAGAACGTTCGCGTATTAATATTAGTCCTTGGCTAGGTTATCGTTAGTCTAGTCAAGTATACAATGTTAGTACGCTAGTTTTTGGGGGGGGGGGGTTATATTTAGCATTATTACGATAGTTAGTACTGTTAGTTAGTTTATTAGTACTGCTTATGTGATATGTATGAGTTATATTAGGAATAGATATGCATGATCACTTAACGTGTTTTGTAAGCCCATTAGGGTTTCCTTGGTGTATAAAAGGAACCCTTACGGTATAGTTAGATATACGAATCCTAGATAGAAAAGTCATAGTTATTTAGGCAAAACATATAGTTGTTTTATGAATCATTCAATATATTGAAAGTTTAGAGAAAGTTCTTCTGGTGTATAAAGATTAGTTTCCGCATAATCTTTATATATTACTCAGGGTTTCTATCAGAGTTGTTTTAGATTTATCTAAGATAACTAAAGCTTTAACAAACTAATCAAAGATATGTAAAAAGGGGATCAACAAGATAATAGCAATCTTCCCCTATTTGATGATGATAAAAAGGGAAGAAGATTTGATGATTTGCAACTTGTAGATCCTTGGTAGCTTAAGGGGAAGTTTTCATTCATATATTAACTTCAGGGGAAGTTCGTACTTATTTGGTTTTGTCATTATCAATTAGGGGAAGATTGTTGGGAATTATATTTGAGTTGATAAGACAAAACACGAATGAAACAAGATGGAAACAAAAGGACCAAAGTCGTCATTGTGGGATTCTACAAGATGTAGAAGAAAATAAAGATTTGGTCAAAAAGAGATAAAGATGAATATTTAATTGACTTACTCATTAATATCTTTTAATAGTTTCCATGTAAATCCTTGACTCCTTATGCTATAAAAGAAGGTCCAGACATATTGTTTTAAGCATCCAGAAAAGTGTGTGCTCTCAATGAGAGTCGACTAAAAGAAAACGTATGTGTACACGTTTAGTTAGTTTGTAGATAGTTGTAGACGTCTATAGTTTAGCCTCAAGGATTGTAAATCCCTGTTACTAGTTAGAGTAACCGATCTATTCTGCTCAAATAGTATTTGGGGCTGTGAATGAATAAAAGAAAACCTTGTTAAACATCATTGTTTGTATTATTGTTATTCCACTGCATTATTGTTAGTCTTTGATGTTTCTATTATCCTAGATGAGTCTTAATAACGATCTAAGGGGTCGTAACAGACTCCTCAATAATACAAGTAATCAATCATGTCTAGTAATTCCGATGATATTCAAGCGGCCGATTCCGATACCCGCCCTCCTATGTTTGATAGGACTGATTACGACTCATGGTCACAACGAATCTAGCTGTATTATAGGGGAAATGAAAATGGAATTTACATTCTTCAATCATTTGATCATGGTACATAGACACACTTGGAACCACACCTGAAGGGGGGTGTTCTTCTTGGACCAGAAAGGCCTCGCACTTTTGATGATCTAAATGACAATGACAAGAAATGATTTGATGTTGATGTCCGTGCAACCAACATTGTGCTTCAAGGATTACCCAAAGACATCTACAAGCTCATCAATCACAACATTGAAGCAAAATCTATTTGGGACAATGTCAAAATGATTCTTGCGGGATCTAAGCTCACCAAAGAAGACAGAGAATCTCAATTGTATGATGAATTTGAATGTTTCAAGATGCTTCCTGGTGAAAACATCAATGAGTACTATGTCCGGTTCCACAATCTCATCAATGACATGAGGAATATCAGGATGACAATGCCTAACATTCAGCTAAACTCCAAGTATATGAATAACATGTCACCTGAATAGGATATGTTTGTGATAGCATTTAAACTTAACAAAGGGCTGAAAGAGACAAACCATGAACAACTGTATGCATACTTGAAACAACATGAGAAGCATGCCGCCCAAGATCGACTGATTATTGAAAGAATCACTCCAACGACTAATGATCAACTTGCATTTGTCTCAAGTGTTCAACCCTACACCCAATCGTCACATGTTCAGTCTCATCAATATCCACCATCCTTAGCACCTCTTCAGTCACCACATGTCCAATCACTTTAGTATCCACAATTTGCTAAAACATTGCAACTTGACTCTGGATACACCCAAACTGATGAAATACTTAACACTCTTACCAAACAAGTTGCACTCATTGCCCAATCATTCAGAGTAACTCTCCCTTAGACAAACAATCAACTTCGAACCTCGTTTAACACCCGAAATCAAGCAACAGTTCAGGATGGTCGGGTCTTGATTCAGAATGTTCAAGGGCAACAGAATCAGAATCAGAGGAACTTTGCTCGGGGAAATGGTACAGCAGGCAATGGGGGAGCACATAATAGAGCTGGGAATGCAAATGCATGTCAAGGAAAACCGATCAAGTGTTATAATTGTAATGGGCTTGGACATATCGCACGAAACTGCACTCAGCCGAAGCGTTCGTGGAATTTTGATTATTTCAAGGACAAGATGCTGCTGATGCAAGCTCAAGAGAATGGTGCAGTACTGGATGAAGAAGAGCTACTCTTTCTGGCTGGTGAACAAACCTAACATTTGAGGCAGTTGTGGAACATCAACAGTCAAAGACTTGCTCTGACTGAGGACAACATTCTTCTAGGCAGAGATGTATTGCATTTCGACTCAGATGTTGATGATGAACCTACAACTAAGTCACATTTTCTGGGCCAATTTGTCCTCAGCTGGGTAGCAAATATACAAGCCGGTACATTAATCGAATCTATCTTATTTGAGGATACATGATCTGGACAATCGCTATTGACTATAGTAATAATAATCAGGTCGAAAATGAGATGTCATAATGTAGTACATCAGATACAAGTTATTGACTCATACTAGTGCTGATATGGGTAATAGAAATGTTATTCCATAGATGAACAAATATTAGGGCGGTAATTGACGTTTCTGTTTGTTACACAAGTAGTGTCATCTTTGTTTCCAATGATGCATATGTGTTGCATTGATATTGGATGCGTTTTTGCCGTTCCTTACTGACCTTTGGCCATTGAAACTCCAATATTATGAGAATAGTTTCTAATTTGACTATGAACTGAGACAATCGTGCTGTGAAGCTTGATGACTGAATACGTACTGAATAAAAAATGGTATTAATGAACAAATGAGCTATACTTATTCGAGATCGCAATAAGAAAGTGAAGTATTATTAACGAAAGAACTTCATTTTGTAAAAGTTTACAATTATATTAACCTTTCAGAAAACAAGAGTATGGAAGAAACTGTATTTGCTTTTAAAACAGGATTTCACAAAAGAACGAAACCAATTCTAATGATTTTTTCAAATCTAAAAAACCCTTAAAGATTAAACTCGAGAATAACGTTATACTCAATAAGATCAATCCAATTCAACAATTTTCTCTATGATCTAAAACCTACAAGTTCGTATGCCCAAGAGGATTGAAACGGCAATAGGTGTCAGAACCCTTTTTAACCAGATCATATAAACGGCCAAAAAGTTCAACGAACGTTATGATGGTGATCAGAACTTCTTATAAGACGATCATGTGTCCTGTAATTGTTAATCATATAAGGGAGACTGAGTTCAGTGAGACCACTAAGAATTAAATGGAATGAGAAAATTGAAGCACTTGTGTGTTGTGGAAATGAGGGTTTAAATTCAACCTCCTAACATTTCCAAGCGAAAACTCTTGGTACTTTTACGCCATAGACCATCTAAACCACTGAAATCTTGTTGGACTAATGGAAATTAAGGAAAAGAGGCCTAAGAGCTTAACTAAACCAAATCCTGCAAGTCTCTTCCATTGCGACTGTGTATCAACCTTAATCCTGTCCATCTGGTCCACGAAGCTTTACTAAGTCAAGTACATATTGGATCTGTAATGTAATACTCAACTTTTTGGGACTTTTGAGATAAAACAGTGTAAGAAACGGATTCACACCAACGGAATAAATGAAGGGGAAAGGGGTGGAAAAGGGGTTTTAGTTTGTTTTGAAAAAAAAGATACATTTACATATATTAATACATAAAAAAATTATGTTTTTTTGTGCTTGGTGTTGTTAATTCAACAAAAAAACAAATCAAAACTTATCTATAAATAAAATCTAAAACAAACAAATTTTTCCGACCATCAATATCTGCACATCCACTTGTCCCCCTCAACCATAACATAAAGTAAGTAGTAAAATTGATTATGGTCTTTATTGTAAACAAATAACAATGTACCTGATTTAATGCAAATACTTATATACGTATACTTGACATGTTCTGTTTTCTGGAAAACGTCTTGTACATAGTGCTGACTAATGGAATGTATTCATAAGTAATAGATGTTACATCATGCAATTTAGTTTTAAAATAATTTGTATTACAATGAGCGTGGAGCTGACCACATTTGGTAAGTATTTGACCAAAAGTGGATTAAGTTAGCTTGAGAACTCGTGATGGAGTACTCTACAATTCCAATTACGCATTGAATTCCACATTATTTAATGGTATGTCTGATGTGTTGAAAACTAACTTTATTCTCATTTGTTTGATATTTAGGATAACTTTAATGCTCTACCTCTAAAACCTTGATCAAGGTTATATAAATGTGCGACTTTAGCTGTGTCATGCACTGACAACTCAAGATAGTTTCAACCTAGAGGCTATTCAATAGACATTATTCTATTTTATGATTAGGGTGGAATCACCATTATGTCTTGATTTATATTGTCTTCTGAAATTTGGTAATATGCTTAGGAGAAGAAAATTTGTTAATATCTTATGAAGCATATTATTAACAAGCAAGAGATATGAGAACTGAAAAATGCATTTTGTTGTCCCATTTAAGAACAATTTATAGTTGCTTAAATACTTAGTATTTAGAGAATTATCTCTACTTACAAAAGTAAGTGGAAGCATCTAAAATCTTGGAGACGTTCACGAACAAAATACATAACAATCTGAATTTACTTGTTGATGTCATACTAAGGTTAAACATGGAAATGTCGAAACAAAGTATAATGTAACTCTCATTCATAAATCCGCAAGGATACCTCATCAATGGAGAGATATTTTAATATCAATGTTGAGGAATATAAGTTAGATGGTCATAATGAACCTGCTAACTAATAAGATAAATTATCACATCTTGAATCTGATAAATATCTTAGAACTATGAATGAAAAGATGCAGTCCTTAAAAGACAATAATGTTTTGAGCTTGATTGATCTTTCACCAAACAGTAAAACTGTAAGGTTAGAATGAGTTTCTTTTGAAGAAAGACTCATAAGGACTAAAATGTATACATATTAATGCCTGACTGATGATAAGAGTTTTTAATCTTACTCAAGCAATTGAATATGATTAAATCTTTCTTTTCTACACGCGTTAATTATATAAAGATAACTAACTATCATACATATTTTCTTGAAATTGAAATATGGCAAATTAAAGTTCATAACTATTTCCTTAATGATTACCTTTACGAGGATGGCGCGTAATCAAAAGGGATTATGAGTCTATATTTGCAATATAACAATTAAGTTTTATAACTCTTTACTTTATGATTACTTTTGCGAGGACGGTGTGTAATCAAAAAGGGTTATGAGTATATATAATCTTTATAAAGTATACAAGATAAAAGAATCCAAGTGTGGATTAGATCATGCATCTAGGAGCTGAGATCTTAAGTTTAATTACAATATGATTTTTTGATTAAATTAAGATAAATCCTGAGTATACCTAACATCAAGTAGGAGCACTATGTTTTTTCCTTAAAATTCATATGTTGTGTAACATATTGAAGGTATCATTCCATCTAAGCTAGATGTTAATTCTTGAGATTAGAATGAAACTTCACTTGGGATTTAGCAAATTAAACAAACGATATAGGAATAAATGTTTACTGAATAAGTATATGCGGTGATTAAGTCCAACACAATGCAATATATCATTGAGGCAAGTCTTAAAAGATATATTTTACTTGAGATAATATACATGGATGAAAACCTTATGTTTTTAACTAAGGATTCATCATGTATATCTTATATTGTGTATGTGACTCGTTTTGTTACTTTTGCACAAGAGCAAGATGAGCTAACAACAACAGTATCTAATTGAGAGTGTTCAGATGACTGTTAACAACATTATCTAATTGAGGGTGATTTAGATGACTGATAAAACAAATGTTTACGAATTATACAAGGCATAGTGTTATTTGTGTACACATGATGCAAGAGAATAATCAATTCTAGTTGAAGTAGGATTTCATCATTTATGATAAATCTACTAACTAGATATGCTCAGCTAAAGGCATTGTTGTAATACACATTAAAGAATGAGGATACTTAAAATTTTAAGAAACTATAAATATGATTGTCTAAGATAAGTATGTTGGTGACTTTAAATACCCATTAAAGGTATTGTCACATTTCCATACTATGGTACTTGCAATAGTATGAAAATATACATACGACACTCATCATATCATTCAAATTCTTCACAATTTGAGAATTTAAAACAAGTATTTGGAAAGTTTACACAGATGACTATTTAGCTGTCTTGTAAAAAAGAGTTGAGAATGTTAGAAACATTGGACTTCAACTTGCTAATTAGTCTTAGGCATATCTGTTGTCACAACCCGCCAAGGCGGAAACGCAAGGCATAACATAATGGATATCATCACAACACAATGGCGTTTATAAAGAGAATTCTACATGCAATAAATAAGCAAAGTATAGACACAAAGTGTCATAACAATACCCATAAAACTAATCCAAATCCAAAAGGCGTCTTTATTGATGAAACGAAAGTTCTCGCCAACATAAAGACATGCAACAATTATCCATAATCCAAACAATGCAAAATTCAAGACAATAAAGCAATAAACTCCATAACATCCTATGGTCTCTTTCTAGCCACTTATCTCTATCTTATTCCCATGGTGCTCACCTGAAAATAATGCTTAAACGTCAACATAAAGTTGGTGAGAGTCATAGGTTTAAGACACACGTAACATTCCTTTAAAACCAATTACTATGATAAATAAAACATAGCATAGCAGGACATTAAACGAACTATCATACAAGTTAACATGCAAACACACCAAACCATGTTGAGACAGTCACGCTCAACATTACAAACAAGGGAACGGAACGTGTCCCACGATCCACAACAATGAGACGATCACACTCACTATCAACAATCCACAGCAATAAGACGATCACACTCACTACTAACAATCCATCAATGTCTTGAGACGGTCACGCTCAAGCACAACAAACAAGGGAACAGAACGTGTCCCACGATCCATATCACAATAGCAAGTAGCACATCTATACCTTCATTAATACAAGATAATAAAGCAGCCACGTGTCACAATTCTAAACAAAACACTCATTCTTTTTCTAATGTGTCTACTCCTCCGTTAATCTCTCACCTGTCCTATCACAACTTCATTCAAAGAAATTAACAAAACACATAAGTCTTTTTCTTATAGTGTAACTGCTTCCAACCACTCTCAAATCCTAAACTGCTTTTAACAAGAGGTTAATCGAATCAACTTCTCATTTAGGAGTAGTCATAGTCAAATTACCATTAAAATTTTTAAGTAATCAAAGATTCATTTGAGGTAAGTTTTAGGGTTTTTGTATTTAAGGTTTGTTTTGTTAATTGTCCGTGATTCTATCATCTGTTTGTTAATTTGTTGAATAAACTATCAGTTGATTTATTTATAAAACAAACATAATAATTTTGTGATTGATCTCCATGTTTTCAAGAAAACAATCATTATGGTCTATTTGTTCCAGAAATTTTTTGTAATTTACACATATCAAGTGTTTGATGAAATGTCTACTTGAAAAAAAAAAAGCTTTAAACTTCTAAAATTAGTGATTTAGTTTCTGGATTATTTTTGTTAACTGTAAGTTTGCAATGCTTCTTCTTTTGATGGTCGTCAATATAGCTTCTGTAATATGGATTGTGTGGTACAAGGATATATGAGATCACTATTATAGTATCTTTTTATCCGTAACTTGAAGAATATGAATGAGTATAGTAATGAGTAATGAGAAAGTATGCGGTAATGAGAAAGTACTATTTTAATATAGCAAGAGCAGCAACCAAACAACCTTCACGTCGATTCTGGAAATTTTCACCTAATACATTAACTTTTCACTCTATAGATTTCACTTACCGATTCATTTAACTTTTAAAAATGCGTTGCAGATGTATGTGACGGAAACAGAAACTGATACATATGCAATTTCAAGAGTTCTTGCTCATATGCCCATCATTATTTGTGTTGCGGGTACGTTCGCTTTTGGAAAATTAATTGAAAAGATCGGCTACAACAAGGAAATTGTTTCTACGGGGCAATTTTCTGAATGCTTCTCACTCAACTAAACTTAGTATAATTTTATTTATATCTACAGAAATGAGTTTTAAGCGTGAAGATGCAGGTCTTGGCAACTGGGAGCATTTGTCTATAACGTTGTTCCGTAAGTAGTCATATTGGCAATGTTCCTCTTTATAATGTATTTGAAGCCGTCATGTAACTTATGTTTTTATTATTTTTAGGAAGACTGTAGAAGTTGTTGATGATACTGGATTGCTCTCATATTCGGACTTTAGAAGTTTAGTCACAAAAGACAAAGTTGTAACAGTAATGCTCCTCTCACGCAAGTCCTTTCGAAGAGTAAAGATTCCAGTAAGAGCCATTGCAGAACTAGCACTCTTTCTTCAAAGATTAAAGTATTTATTGGTATACATTTAGAAATGTCTAAACCAATTCTGGCAAACTGAATAATGTTTGGATGTCAAAAATAATCAGGTAATAGGATCTAATGAAAAGTGATTCTGGCAAACTGGTCATTCATTAGTTCGGTTCAAAATGAGGCTGGTCGGATTTGTGACCAACTAACACTTTTTAAGCCATTTAAGTACATAAGTATTTGAATAAAAAATTTAAGAGGTTGAATGCATCAAGTATTTTAGCCCATTCTCTTTTTTGCTAAATTTTATGATTTGACCCATGTAAACAGTTTTTTGAAATTGCAGGGGTATAGTTCTTTTCTCACATCGTGAGACTAGCATGCCGATTCCTTCCATTATTGCTTATATGAGCAACTTTGAATGCGGTGGTGCTTTTGCTGTAATTATTGAGGTATCTGCATGTTATCATCTATGTTATCAGCTTAATTCATTTGTATGTATGCTCTTTTTGTTGAAGTCAAACTACACAAGGTCACGTAGCCATCTTCTTTGTGGGTACAGGTGCTATGACAGCAGCCGTTACGACACATCTAGATGTAATAAAGACTAGATTGATGACTCAAGTAAAGAATGGGACATAATCCCAACATATCGCTTATTCTAACAAGCGATCTAAGGTTATTTCTTGATGTTAATTAAGTTTTAGTTTCTATTTGTTTTTATGTTATATGTGTTTCTTAAATACATTCTTTAAATTAATACTATTATATTGTTAGTTTTATTAGAAAAATGAAGAAATTAATGGAACAATTCAAAGTTGTTGTTCTATGATGCATCAAAGTAGTTTTAAATGGTGTTTGAGAAATTTTTTTCAAAATTTACTGATTAAATAATCGGTTGTTTGGATGATTTGATGAATCTATTTAATGAAGAAATTACAGTTATAGAGTGAATGACAATGTCTGTTAGAATGAACGACGGGGTTGTCTTTTAAAATGGGAGAATAAGTCTCAACATAGATTAAAAGAAATAGTAAATAAGCCATAGTATCTGTTAATTTTACATCAGTAACTTGGCGTTTTTGCGGCCTGTCTTCAGAAGTTTATTGTGAGTACCATGCTACAATATAAGGATGACAGTAAATGTGGTGCTTTATTAATTAGCGAGAGAACTGGATTTAGTGGTGAATGGAGAACTGGACAACATTTGTAGGGGTGAAATAATTAGCTTTTACAGGGTGTTTGGAATTGCATATTGAAAGAACTTATTAGACAATCATTGGAATTTTATCATTATCATATTATTACATAGATGCATAATAGTTTAAGCTTGATGATTAACTTTCTGATTCAAGAAAACGTAGTTCATTAATAGAGTAAACGATGTAGATGAATAATAATGTATGCATATGGAAATTTATCAAGGACTTTTGACATTGTTAATGTCTTTATGATATTTTGATATAGGGGGAGTTAAGTTAAAGGATTTTGATTTAGTAGAGGAGGATGGAGGAGTTATACAATTAATGTGACAAATAACACACTCGAAATTCATCTTTATTGGGCTGAAAAAGGCACTACTTCAATCCCTGTTAGAGGAAGCTATAGTCCTCTTATTTCTGCTATATCAGTTGATCCGAGTTAGTTACTCTTCATCTCCCACTTCTGATTTCTTATCTTTATGCATACATATGGCATAAAGGTATTGTTTTTGATCCAATAGAAACTTTCAAGAAGGGTTGCAACACAGGTGATCATATGTTTAAGTTTTAGCGATATATAGACCATGATGCAATAACAGGCAAATAGCTAGGTCCATGATTGTTGAAAATTGTGGTTAAATATATTGCAAGCTACTTTAGTAAACTATGATGCAAATTCAGTAGATAGTTTTTACTTATGGAGGTTAGACTCGAGATTATATGCCAAACTATATGATTTTTTAACACATTATTTCTTACGGGATGTTGATCCTTTTGTGAAGGCTGCAATCATGGGGACTGAGTGGAGTTACAAATATAGTTTGGAGGTCATGCCTAAGTACTAAGCCAATATCGAACCACTTACTACTAAATGGTCGAATGGGTCAATTTAGGTTGTGTTTCACCTCCAACGGGTCAAAAGGACATAAAAATGGCTTTAGAACAGTTTGAGCATGTTGATAAATGCATAATTGTGGTTTCAAGGTATACAGTTTGTGAATAACATGCTATTTAGATAATTAGGTGTAGATATGATGGAAATTCAGTGTGGTTGACTTGTGCCCGATTGACCAGGTTGCTATGTTTTGAGATATAATACCTCAAGTTAATACATTTATGAGTAGATAGACTGAAATTGCCACTCACCTACAATGATAGTCGCCTCCTTATTGTGTCGAAATACATAGGCACTTGGCAGTTTTAATGTGCATTCCCAAACACCTCTTAATTTTGTTTTCAACTTACTGATAATCATATTGGAGCTACTAATTGGATATTGGAAAACTGAATAATGAAATGTTTTATGCAATTAGTTTGTCAAGTATGCTTATGTGATTATGTTTTCATAAGTATTTATAAGTTGCTAACATGCTATATGACACTTTAATACTTTGGTGCATTTTTCTATATGACATAATCTATAATTTTGTTAAAGAACACTCAAAGCTCAAAACTATTTCTATTATCCTGATATTGTTGAGTAATACTTCAAATATGTACTATATGCTCCAACACAGGTGGCGATTTCTATATATGATGTCAAAGAGTCGATCAAACACAGGTGCCGATTCATTCCATATGTTGGAGTGCGTTATTGGACTAAGAGAGACTAAACTAAGATTTGTTTCATTTGAAGATGATGCTGACATAAGTTTTCTAAAAGAAACATGAAAGCAATATAAATTAAGGTAAGATTTTGGTGATGTGATGTACTAAATGTAGTATTTTGGTCAATTTACTATTGTTTTAGTTAGCCTAGGAGGGTTGCATTGAACGTAATACGGATTGCTCTTATTGAGCGAAGATTTTAGATACGGGTGCGAGCCAACACATTTTGTATTCTTATATGAGCTAAGTTGGTTAGTGAGCTCATCGGTAATTTAACCTTTCGGGTCATATATGGTTTTGTAAGAATCTGGACTTGCATGGATTTGGAAAACAGTCCATGGATATTTACACAAGATTTGATGCATTGATGGAAAGAATTTTAAGGGAGCATCAAGAAGTAAGAAAGCAGAAGAGGATACAGGACAAGTGTGGGACTTGCTCGACATTTTACTTGACATTTCTGAAGACGAGAACATGGAGATGAAGTTGACCACAAACAGCATTAAAGATCAAGTTTTCTGGTGTTACACAGAACTTGCAATAACTAACACATAAATCTTTAAAGTCTCCCATGAAAAGGAAGAAAATTGTTCAAAATTGATGACGTTTTGTTATTCCTCAAGACCATAAATGCTCACATATCTGGGTCTTAAATGGTGTTTTGTATGTGAGCTATGAACTTCATTTGTTAAGGAAATAATGCTTGCCTTCTGGTTATCGAGTCTCAGGATACTTTTTTTATTTAAATGAGTACGAGCATTGATTTTGATTATCTTTGAAGTGATTAGGTTTGGTCTTATTGTGTAGAAATGGAGATACTCATGCTTTAAGGACGAAAGTTCTTCTGGAGATGCATTGCACGAGTTAAACCAACCGAATGATTGGCTTTTAAATATAAACAAGGTACTTTTCTAAAATTACGTTATTATTATATTGTAAGAACCACTTGCAGTTTCACATATGTAAGTTATCTTTCACATTTCCGTTTAAATATATACCTCATAAATACTAGACGTTTTATTTAGTATTAGTAGTTTTACATGCTTATAAGCAGGGACGGAGCAACATTCAATGTAGGGTTGGCTAAGGCCCACCCAGATATTCTACTAACTATTATGTATTTGTATATTACGTAGAACAATTGGTCAAATAATACTTGATATGGCCCATCCCATGTAGAACAATTAGCTTATACTCTTTTATTTAAAAACGGTGGCAAGAAGATTATACTGAGAAATTTAACATTGTGATTATATAGTACTATTATAACTTCTCATTTACTTAAGCTTAAAAATATCGGTTGGTCCAAAAGATTTGTTTATGTTCACAGCTTATACATTTTTCTCATATGCATGTAAAGCCGTTGTTACATTTACTTTTTTGCATTTTTAGTTCATTTTTGAGATTAGAATCATGTTGTATCATTCGCAAAAGTAATGACACTGTAATGGTAAATCGCTATGTTACTATTTGGCCCACCCATATACATCAAATCTTGGCTTCGTCGCTGCTTATAAGGTGTTTGGTGAAGTGTGTCACTCTTACATATTTTATACTCATGTTTTGAGGAAGCTTCAACAGTATCTGTGAAGTAAGCTCTTATGCGTGATCATCTTTTAATATTTATAATAGAGTTTTGGATAAGCTCATCCTTTCAAGTTTTAACTTATTTTAAGCAATCACCACTATTTGTCTACCGACAGCAAGCTTTATGACATCTCAACTAATACACATTTTCATCATTTTTCACATTTCTTTAGTAACCAGATCACTGCTTGAATATCCAAATCTGATTCAATGATCACTGTTGTTAAGGCGTTTTCCAGTCTCATTGCTTTGATATGTGGGATGGTTATATAGTTGGCATCAATCCGATTTATTATATCAGCATTGATTAGTAGGCTTAGTGCATTTATGTTCTTTCCTTCTTTCAGTAATGACAAGATACGTCACAACTTTATTGATTATATATGGGTTTGACGTTGGTTTTATTTTTCAGGGGGGACAAACCTTATTTACCTATTGGCGCGGCCCATTGGAGACCTTTATGTACAGTCATCATGGTTTTTGGTTCCTCTACGTAATGCAAAGTTTTTCAGGTTTTCGTTTAATTGTTGCTACAATATATAGGTTAGTAGATATAAGTTGCATACAACATAATAAAGATTAATTGTTAGGCTAACGTTAAAAATATTGGGTACTGAAGGAGGCTCCAACTTAGTGGATATATTGATGCAAAATGAAAATAATGTGTATGAAATCCCTTCAAAAGTAGTGACTGGTTTCCCATGAGTATTTCATTCATTAGCAACATTATCATACAGGTACATTTACAAGCCACACAGGCTGAGCCGTACATACAATGCTAACTATTATCAGTTAATATAAACATGTCAAGTTATGGTTTTGATATGTAAAGCCGCCATTTTTTCATATAGGAATTAAATCGAACAAATAAATTTTTATCATCGGTTTTGATGCATGAAGACCCAAAATTGATGGTTTTGAATTGAATTGAAAAATAAAATTCTAATAAAATATTAAACTTAGTTAAGGAAAGAAACCATAAACCTATGATCAACTATAGAAAGGCGTAGAAATTGAAGTTAGAACCTTTTTGTATTATAAAACTACAAATTACAACCATGTTGCACCTATCGTATATGTTGTTCGCAACACCCATATTTTATCCTTATATATATTATATTATCTTGCAAGTTTGGCAAATCGTCCATGGTCTTTGATAAGCAAAGGACCAAAACGATCCAGAGTTTTCTCCACAAGGAGGCCGCTTGCACTTACGAAAGACCAGTGAAGATTTTTTTTTTAATCTGGGCAAATCAAAGGACAATTTTTGATTTTTTTTATGTATTTATTTCTTCTTGCCGGTCTTTCTTCGCTTGAATAATTGCCCCATATATAATGTTTTCTTGGTGTTAATCGAATTGGATGTTTGATGCTTTTTATATGTGGTATTTTAATGTTTTCTAAATGTTAATTTACGGGTTGAATTAAATTTAACTCATGTTTAAATAACCGGGAACAAATGTACAAATTTTTTGTTTAGGTTGTATACTGATCTAGAACCGATCATAGTTGATTTTCATTGACCTTTGTCTAATGTATAATTATATACTAATATGCGGCCTAATTTTATAAAATACATGTAATGAGTCATCAATTATCAAACCTTAATTTTTAAAGGGTTTTTCTAACATGTGCCCCAGTGGCACATGTTAAGGTGGAGACACAGGCTGTGTGTCACAGCTTGATTGGCCAACAGTTATTGTTATTAATCATTATCCCAAATTTGAAATCTTAAAAATGTTGCTCGAAGGCACTTGAATCATAAAGTATGTTTTTTTTAAAGGATAACGTATTTCAAGCAAATTAAAATAAATTAAACAAAACAAGAAACTACGCTATTTTTTAATTAAACAAACCGTTGAAAACATCCTTTTACAATCAACTGTAACATATAATTACTTTGTGGTAACTGAGAACTTTTTTATTGATTTCATATATACTATTACTATTTGTGATGAATTATTAACACATAACCGAAATATCACATTATTTTTTTAAACTCCTTTAGCATTACCCGTCTAGCGTATGTTGCATCTTAAAAACATAGTTAATAGTTTTACAATTCAAAATAGATATTTAGAAAGCCGTCCATCGGACGGGATGAGACCTAGTAACATATAATAGTCACGTATATTCCATGCCTCATTTAAAACACATTATCACAGTAACTAAAACATTTAATACTCATAGCATTATTTTCACCCCAAGAAAACATAAGAAAAAGGGGCTATGAAACTCACCTAATGCTTAAGCAAATTCCAAATCCTTACACGAAACTAAACAATCAAAACAAACACGTGTTACACGTGACCAAGCCAAATGCTTATGCCCATGTAACAATCATATGATTGATGTCTAAGGTGTTTAATTACCCTCATGGGTCACCACGACACCATGCCCAACCTTAACCAACATGTTTACACACTTTTCCAATGTTCAACAATTTATCCGAAAACGCAGAATTTTAATGTCACTTTACCATTTTCTAAACCACAAATTTTACCAAAAAATCACAGTTTCAATATCATGAGTTTACTATCCCCATGATTTTTCCACTAATTTATTTCCACACTTAAGTGCCCCAAATAAAATCAAACTTTTAACTACTCAGTTTCGGATCTGATCGCACACTAAAAAGTTTGGACCTAAAAACCATACTTAGACTCTAAATCAGAAGCTCTCCTTTGGGGGATTTTTAATAGACACGTAGAACTAAACTCCTGTAGGTTATCTAATCCTAATTCAAATTTTAAGTGGGGGTTTTACACCTCGTAATATGACCTAAATCTGACCCGAATTTACTGCTTTGACAACTTTTCTCGTAACCAACATTTGAATGACTTTCCGACCTTAAAAACCTTCGAGACTGGATGTTATGGAAACTAGACTCTCTGAGCTACATCATAGATACCGGAAACTTGACAAAAGCTATTACCATCATCGAGATAACAGCCGAACAACACAGCCCTAAATTCTGCCCTAATCTAAATCAAGTTCTAACACGATCTAAACCCTAACGATTACACCAACTCGCATCTAATTGATTACTAAGAACCCTAATTAGATTATAAACTTTAATTTAAAGAATATTATGAAACCCTAGATCCACCATAACTCTTGTTACATGAATTAAATCAATAATTAAACTAATTAAGAAAACTAAACATACCTTAAAGCTTGTTTTCTTTACAAAATCAAAACCCAATTTTTTCTTCTTCTTTTCTTGAGGTATTCGGCCAACTAATGCAAAAGGAGGGGAGGAAAATTTCGTTCTTAGGGTATTATGGGTTAGTATATATAGGATACAAAATTTCCTAATTAGAGTCCTAGTTAAATTGGGCTTTGATTTTCTTTTTTCCCCTTTTTTATCAAAACCGGCCGAATATATGTATGCATATATATATTTTTTATTTATTTATTAATTACATATTTACTAACATTGCCTTAAGTTTTTATAAAAATCTAAGCTTATTTGCGCATACCTTTTTGCGTAAACGCAATTTACTAGACTTTTAAAAATAAATAACTTTTTGTTTTTATTTAACCTAAATTTCCAAAAATAGAAATTTATATTTTTCTTAACCTAACTTCTAAAACCTAAACATTCCTTAAATCATTAACACAAAAACGCTTAAATCTCTAAATCATTTCCTTGTCACCCAAAAGTGAACGAAATGAATTCAACCAATTTCACCACCATTCCAATC
>BQNB010096178.1:0-23173 GCA_026074375.1 Tanacetum coccineum
TAAAAACGTGTATTTTATTTAAAGTGTTTTTCACTTTTACTTATTTACTTGTAACTTTTAAATAAAATACCTATTAACACCAACTATAAATCATTTATTTTTTAAATCATTTTTCCCAAAATATCATTATCACTAACTATATAAATAAATTAACGAACCTCAATTACTAATTAAACTTGAACCGCAAATTAACGATACACGATACGTTAACTTCTCCAACGCTATAATCGCCAAACGTACTAAACTTCTAAAATCACCAAAAATTTGGAATAAAATGACTAAATCATTCATTATTACCATCACAATCACATATTATAAAACATATACCATATCACATATATCACCAAGTCGACTTACGCACATAAATCCAAACACATAAAGCTAGACAAACTAACTCTAACGATTAAACTAACCTCGTTAAATCGCGGTTGTCACAGTATCCCTCACTTAGGGAAATTTCATCCCGAAATTTAATCGATCTTACTGCTAATAATTTTGCTTACCCACACAAGGGTACAAATAGCAGCTATAAGTAAAGAGAAACATTCAAACTACATGAACCTCGCCCGTCCTCAAGGAAACTCGTCAAAAAACTTAAGTTGTTTAACAACTTGATTTATAACTCAATCTCGCAACTCATCAAACAAGAAGTGTTTTGAAATTAAGTTATGAGTTGTTACAAAGCTCAACGTTTTTGAAGAATCGGCTCGACTTTGGGTTTATTCAAAATTTAACTTTAACCAAACCACATAAGAACATTTAAGGGTTCACTAAGGTCTGCCAGTAAACTTACGTACCCAATTTTAACTAGTACTTCCAATGATAACTTGCTCAATGAACAAGTGTGGATACTTAATTTTCATGTAATCCTCTCGTTTCCATGTAAACTCAAGACCACACCTAGAATTCCAACAAACTTTAACGATTGGGTTCCTACTACGTTTCAACTTCTTAACCTCACGATCCATAATCTCTACAGGATATTCAACAAAACGAAGAGTTTTGTCAACCTTAATTTCTTCTAATCACACATGTAAATTTGCATCTGTTAAACACGTCTTCAGATTTAACACATGGAATGTGTCATGTAAACTACTCAGTTTTTCAGGCAACCTTTGACGATACGCTACAGGACCTATCCTTTCAAGAATTATAAACGGTCCTACATACCTCGGAGCTAACTTTCCCTTCTTTCCAAAACGCACTACACCTTTTCAAGGCGACGCTTTCAATAACACTTGATCACCTACTTCAAACTCTAATGGCTTTCGTCTATTATCTGCATAGCTTTTTTGACAATCTCTAACCGCCTTGAGCCTCTCCTTAATTAACACCACTTTGTCAGTAGTTTCCTACACCATTTCCAGACCAGTCAATTGTTTCTCTCCGACTTCGGCCCAAAGGACAGGTGACCTACACTTCCTTCCATACAACGCTTCAAATGGAGCACATCGAATACTCGAATGATAACTATTATTGTAGAAAAACTCAGCTAAGGGTAGATAAGTATCCCAACTGCCACCAAAATTGATCACACACGCTCTTAACATATTCTCCAAAATCTGAATGGTATGCTCACTTTGTCTATCCGTTTGAGGATGATAAGTCATACCCATATCCAACCGTGTTCCTAATGCTTTCTACAATGTTTGCCAGAATCATGACGTAAATCGTCCATCCTGATCAGAAATAATTGACACAGGCACTACATGCCTCACTACTATCTCATCAATGTAGAGTCTTGATAACCTCTCCATCTTGTAGCCTTTACGTATAGCCAGGAAATAAGCTGACTTGGTTAGTCTATCGACTATTACCTAAATCGTATCATACCTACTACTTGACCTTGGTAACTTAGTGATAAAATCCATAGTGATCATATCCCATTTCCACTCAGGTATCTCTGGTTGTTGAAGCAAACCTGATGGTCTTTGATGTTCAGTCTTTACTTTCGAGCAAGTAAAACACTTACTAACATATGTAGCTATATCCTTCTTCATACCTGGCCACCAATACGTGCCTCGCAAATCATAATACATCTTATCCGCTCCCGGATGAATAGAATATCTCATAGCATAAGACTCATCCATAATTATGGTTCTTACATCTCCTATCAAAGGAACCCATATTCTATCCATAAAGTATAAACTTCCATCTTCCTATTTTTCTATTTGTTGATCCAAGCCACGCAGCATTTCTGCTGGCGCGTTCTTTTCCTTGGTCGCCTCATTCTGAGCAACCAACAACCTTTCCTTAATGCTAGACTGAATAGTCATAGACATGGATCATACTCGTCTTGGTTTTACTTTTTCCTTCCTACTCAACGCATCAGCCACTACATTCGCCTTCCCTGGATGGTAGCGAATCTCCTATCGTAGTCACTGAACAATTTAATCCATCTTCTTTGGCGCATATTTAACTCCTTCTGGTCATATATATGCTGAAGATTCTTATGATCCGTGTAGATAACACTTTGCGTTCCGTACAAGTAATGCCTCCAAGTCTTAAGAGCAAAAACCACCGCACCCAACTCCGAATCGTGTATGGTATAATTCTTCTCGTGAATCTTCAACTGTCATGATGCATACGCAATCACCTTACCTCTTTGCATGAGCACACATCCCAATCCTTGATTTGACACATCACAATAAACTACAAAGTCCTTTGATCCGTTAAGCATTAACAATATTGGTTCATTACACAGATTGTCCTTCAAAGACTGAAAAGCTTCCTCTTGTTCCATACCCCACTCATACGTTTGATTCTTCTGTGTCAGTGAAGTAAGGGGTTTAGCAATCTTAGAAAAATTCGCGATGAAACGCCGATAGTAACCTGCCAATCCCAGACATGACCGTATCTCTAACAGTGTCTTAGGAGCTTTCCAATTTTTCACTGATTTGATCTTTCTTGGGTCCACATGAATACCATTGCTATTAACCACATGCCTGAGGAAATGTACTTCTTGTAGCCAAAACTCACACTTAGATAACTTGCCAAACAACTTTTCCTTCTTCAACAGCTTCGAAACTAACTTCAAATGAACTTCGTGATCCTCCATAGATTTCGAGTAAATAAAAATGTCTATGCGAAATTCAACTTGTCGGTGAGGGGGTAATCCGGATAGGTCTACAGGAAATCTATTTTCTGTTTTTCCGTTCCCGTGCTCATAATGGGCTTCAGATTTTCTAATTCATCGCATTTCCGACGAGCAAATAAAACGTATATCAAATGAATTCAAAGGGTAGTGAGTTATCAAATAGAGTAGCAAACGAATATCGAATCAAAGGATATAAAACATATAAGAGATTTCACATATGCAAATAGATGCAGATCAAATGTCATGAGAATCCTTTAAAAGAAATGATAGAATATCTGTACCGATAGGAAACATAAACGAAAGTATCAACAAGCGTACCAACGATGAAAGAATCACATATTGAATAACAGTACAAATCAAGATTGATAAATGAGAAAGATATAATTCTTATACCAATAATCGACTTTACCTGAAAGAACCAACTAAATACCGTTTTTATAAAAATATTTTGAAATAATAAAATCATATTATATATATATATATATATATAATCATTTTAAATAAAGAAATCATTTTAAAAATTATTTTTCGTAAAACTCATTTTAAACATGGTTTTCATAAATAAAATCAAGAGAAAGTTATATAAAAGTGCATCACATCTTACTCATATAAATTATTTTAAACATAGTTTTCATAAAAATAAAGAGACATTCATATAATAGCGGTATCACAACGTATTCATAAAATGATTTAAAATAGTTTTCCCCAAGCCGCATCAAGATATAATTCAAAAGGATTTTCATAGTTCATCGTCAATGTAAAATATGTAGCTCAAACAAAGGACATCGTAATATCAAAAGAGATTGCAAAGTACCGTAAGGACTCTAACACAAATCTATGGTTTGAAGGTGAAAAAAAAGTACAAGGAACAATATAGTCAGAATAACAATCAAACGAACACGTACAAGAGAAATTCATGCAAGAACATTACAAACCAAATGAAGAACGTAAGGACTCATCTGTACTAACGATCAAAAGAACAAACATAGAGAAGCATCGGTATTAACATATTACAAACATGTTACGAAAACCAAGGATGTGTAAAAGAAGGGAGTAAATATTCGTACTAACATCTTACTAACAAATAGTGCCTGAAAGAAAAATTAGATATTTGTACAAATAATCAATGCAAGGAAAGAACCAATGAAACGTACCAATAGCCAAAATGAATAGATCCGAACAACAATATATACCAAGACACTGAATGAGAAAGATAGAAAATCTGTAACAACTGAAAATTTTCGGATTTTTAAATGACTATTTTACCCTTTGACTTTTCGGGTCTGACATGACTTTTTGACTTTTGACGTTTTATTGTCTAATAAAAGCAATTACCGCTTGGCCGGTAAAATTTTCGGAACGTATTTCAAATAATAAATCATATTTATTATTATACGTATCAAATGGAAGTTATTTTTAACTTATTTGGCTCAAAAACGAAAAAGATATATATTATTTATAAGCTGGCGTATCAAAAAAGAACAACTAAATCATGTTTTCATTATTCGGACTCTAAAGCAGTTTGATGTAAAACAACATTCCAGACAACTTTTTCGCTTTGCCCGAGACCCGAAAACGAACAGAAAGTGACTGAAATGCCCTCGCAAGATTTAGAAACGAGAAAATAATTAAATTATATTTAATTTACACTTTTTATTAAATAAAAATATTTAATAAATTAGTCATCATTTTATTCGAAAAGGTTTGTTGATAACGCAAATATACAGGTTAAAATTTTTATTTCTAGTTTTACTTTCGGACGAGACGTAACCGGTTCACCAAATAAATAACAAATATTTTTATAAATGTTATAAAAATATTTATGAAATATTATCAAATAAATATTATCAAAAATGATTTGGAAAACAATGGCGCAAGTTTCGAGATTTGAATCATCCGTTAAGTCGCTCAAACGAGTCCCGAACCAATATTTTATAAAAGTTTCTCAATATTACACTTTTGGTCCCTGTGATACTATTTATATAATTAACCCTCAATTATCTTTGACTTGTCATTTACTTTCAAAGTTTTAATATAAATAAAAATTTTATAAAATTTTTTGATTTCATTCTTATATATACAACACACACACATATATGTGCTCTCCTCTCTCTCCCCTCTCTCATAAATTTCGGCCACCACCGGCGTCGCCGCCTGCCACCGCCGGCCACCACCAACCACCGCCGGAAAAGTTTTTCGGTGAGTTTTCCGGCGAGCACCAAAAAGTCTCCTCTTCGCCCGATCTATCCAATCCCCAACACCACTCGCCGCCACGCGCTGCCATCACCACCACGGCACAACCGCTGCTACGAACTACCTTATGGTGTGTTTCGTTTTAATAACCACGCTAAGGGGTGCGTTGGTTTTTCGGGTCAGACCTAGGGAGGGGTGCGGGTGGTTGATGCTTTTCTTTAGTTTAGGGTGCGTTTGGCTGTGGTTCGCACCAACCTAGGGTGCGTTTGGTTTTGTAAGTTCGCACCAAATAGCGTTTGTTTGATTTTCGGGTTAACCATAAAGGGTGCGTTCGTTTGTGGTTAAACCCGAAAAGGGTGTGTTGTTTGTTGTGGTTCGCGGGTCAGTCACCCACGTAGGGTGCGTATGTTTTTGTTTTCCATCAGCGAGGGTGCAAAGTTTCATGGAATCGGGTCAGCCAAGGGGGTGTTTGTCGTGGGTCAGCCGCATCGAGGGTGCGTCGGGTTTGGGTTTCGCAACATAAAGGGTGCGTTTCATTGGCTGCCCAACGCAGCCGGTGTGTTTGGCTGTCTCGAGCCCATATAAGGGTGTTCGGGTTTGGTTGTTAACACACAAGGGTGTGTTTGTTTGGCTACGAAAACAGCCAAAAAGGGGCATTGTTTCGCTGTGATATAACAAGCCCCGAAGGGGTGTTTGTTTTGCTTTATAATCAGCCCTAGCAGGGGCGTTTGTTGGCTGTGTTTAATAGCCGAATATGGCGCGTTTGGTTGGCTGCGAAGCAGCCAAATAGGGCGCGTTTGGTTGCTGTTTTGACAAGCCGAGTAGGGTGCGTTTGGTTCGCCGTTTTAACAAGCTTTCGGTTTTACTTAATTTGATTATTATTCAATCTCGTTTAGATAATATATTGAAAAGTGTAGATATTGCAATATTGATTGATTGATTAAGGGAAAACATTTTGTAAAAATGGAAACGTTATATAAACGGATAGTTCTTGCCGAAATTTATAAAAAGTTCTATACTTAATAAATTTCACTATAATTTCTATCATCTTAGAAAAACCCGATAAAAGGCAAAGTTATATGGTTTTAAAGATTTTATTCGTAATGATACGATAAACCGGTAAATAAACGAAAGATATATTTTTACAACAAGACAACTAGTTTAGTTAAAAGTCGTAACAAAATACTAAATTATAAAATATTATTTTATAATTTTCGACTAGAAGATAAAGTCACAACTTTTATAAAAGTTTTACAAACATCGGCTACATGATTTGTAACCTTAAAACATGCGTTCACTTTTATACGAGAACGTTTTATTAAGTTAAGTGGTGATTTCCGAAAACGTGTCGAAATATTTTAATTTCAATTATTTTCTCGCGTTTCTTATATAATACTTGTAAAGTATTATATACCTCGATTATTCTTTAGGTTGTTGGTCTTTGTTATATAATTCACCATATGAATTATATACTGGTTCATTTTTCATATGCAATATATACGGAATATATTGCATACTCTGCGTTACCTTTCAACTTGTTCTAATTGACCAACCGCCAAACCGTTACAACTTGGGAACCTAAATCCTTATCAACGCGTCGCGTTGATGCAATCATTCATCAGAAAACCTAGATACATCATTCTAAGCTAGTGGGTCTTAGCCGTTAAGATAAACGGCAACTTCTTGGTCGAGTTGTTCCGGTTTTCGCTGTGTGGTGCTTAATGTGAGCGCTTCTGCCAATCGTTCTTCATAATCGATGTGAGTTTATAGCCCCACGTTTTACATGTTTTACATATATTTTTGGGGTGAGAACATGCTTGTTTACAAATGCATTTACATGATTGTTACAAATTGGTTTACATACTTATTTACATAGCTCGCTATGGGATACATTATTTGACTTTATTTTTTGATCACGAATGCATACTTTACTTTTGAAATGATTACGGATTAGCTTAAGCGGATTGAACTGATAACAATAAAGTACTGCCCGGGTGTTCTTGGAGGGGACACCGTTAACGGGAGTACATATTCTTTAAATAAAGGTCCGGGTGTTCTTGGAGGGGACACCTGTGATAGGTATATATATAAGTCTACGTCACAGCTTCATGAACTGTAAATCACTTGGAGGGTAAGCGCAAATGTTATGGAATAGATCTATTAAGGTGTGGTCCTCGTTCGGGTGATTAGCTAACAATGGGCAAACGAACGTTATAGCATGTTGTCTACGCGAATGTTATAAAATAGATCTATTTGGGATTGACAACCCCCATTCGGGTGATTAGCTATCACTAGGCAAACGAACGTTATAACATGTCGGATTACGATTGGTTGAGCCTACATGGCCCACAATACTTACATATGAATTCTTACTGTTATATTAGTGCATCGGTTTCAGGAACTTAGAGTAATTGTAATCATTGTTTTATACTCACATGGATATTTACTGTGCCTTGAATAAAGTGACAATACATACTCGAAACATTTTGGTGACATTAAATTGGTCATGCATTCTTTATAAATCTTTGGGATAAGATTGGTACTTTTGGTGACATTAAATTGATCATGCATTCTTTATAAATCTCTGGGATAAGATTGGTACTTTTGGTGACATAAAATGTGTCGTGCATTCTTTATAAATCTTTGGGATTTTTACATGGTACTGTGATGACACAGTGGACAAATACATTCATTTGAAACTTACATTCATATTTAAACTAACCTATGAACTCACCAACTTTATGTTGACCGTTTTAAGCATGTTTTTCTCAGGTGATATAGATACTTGGCTTACTTGAAGTGCATTGGAGTCTATACATTCAAGTTTTTCATGGTGATGCAATTATGGGACAAATGTTATATCAATTTCAAGGAAATCAACGAGATTATTTTTCAAACGACACATTTAGAGGTCGTTCTCTTGTATCTAGCGCTGTGTATTATGAAGTAACTCCCCCGGACACATTTCCGCTACGATACGTTTTTGGGGGTGTTACAAAATTTCATAGAAGCTCACTTTTTATAAGTCATTCTTCTCTTCACAATGGAAATTTTTGATTCATACAATGCCTAAGTTCAAAGACTACTGCATGGAATGAATTTAGTAATACTATGGCATCTGCTATTATCTATTTGGCTACAAATCAGAAATTTAACTTTTCAAAACTCATTTTTGAAAGTATGATGAAGAACTTGGATAATTTGTCTGGCAAGTTTTTGATGTATCTAAGGTTTATACAAGTGTTTTTGGAACAACAACTTGACGATCTGTCAACTCATAAAAGGATTTATGTTGCACCCACTCATACAGATTGCGCAATGGTTTACATTTTCGTTCTCAGACATGTAAGTTAAACAATGGTCTCGTAAGTTATTATTTTTTCTGCATAGTTCATATACGATTTTGTATTACACGGGTAGACTCGTCATAATTTTGTTTCTTGAAATTATGTATGGAATCTAAGTATTACAAGTCTTTGTATGGGCGGGGGTGTCTTGGATTTTGAGGATTTGATATGATATTTGCTTATGTAACAAAGCCCGTAATAGTTTGATTACATGGATTACTGTATGAATCTAGTATTACAAGTCTTGTATGGGCGTGGATGGTCATAGGGAAGCTTGATATGATTATAAGCTGATGATGATTTCGTTCATATGAGACTTTACCTTATTACTCTTACCGTTAGTAATCTATTAACTATCTTGAAATCTATGTTGATCTCGTCTGGCTAGTTTTTGTTACTCCCAGTCTCCGAAGACGAGTTTTAAATCACGGTCCGCATTCTATTAGACTCAGGAAACGTATGTCAACACCTTGATGGTTATGAGAGTAGCGCGTAGTGCACCGGAATTTATTAGTAGAGGTTGATCTATAATTATTTATTGAAATGATTGGGACGCCTCTTCATTTAAATAAATAAAATTGTAAATCCCCCAAAACAATATGTTTATGATTTCTTACTTACATAAATTATGACTCTCCTTTATGTAAGTAATGAATTATAAATGAGTGGGCTTAATGGTATCTCGATATTATGAAAAAAAAGAGTATGGACTCGAACCCGACTATCACCAGGACATCCGTTCAAAGGTTTAGAAGCACAATCGTGGTCTTACCACTCAGCTGAATATTAAAGGCCTCACTTGGGAACTACCTTATCTCATTTTAAAGTTATTACTTTTAGTTCGTGGCTAATCTCGCTCGATCATGAAATGTTCGGGGTACTAACAGATTGTTTACAACTGGAGCTAATGAGTTGTTTCTTCCTCGAACTAAGTCTGAGTACACATTAATTCCGCCGTTATCGCTTAAAGCTCTTATGCGAGCTCCTCCCATTTGTTGAACTTGATTATGGGGATATTGTTTCTCGAAATGTCCTCACTCTCTGCATCCCATCACCATTGTTAGGGTTATTGTTGTTATGGTTGCTATTGTGTGCGCCCCTAGGGCCTGGTCCTCAACTGTACGACTTTATCCAATGAGGTAATGCAACTCCCCTTAAAGAGATAATACACCTTTCGACGAACAGATAGTTGGACTATTCATTTCGGCACTAGTAGAAGACTTAGGTCGCGATACATCCTAGTCACTGCATGTAAGTTGGGTACCTACAATACAATAAGCAACGTTGATGTAAATCAGGAACATTACAGATTGTAGAAAACGAGATTTAGTCTCTCGGTATTTAGAAACTTTATACAAAACATCTCACGCGATCTACACTTCTTCTTGGAGGTTTTCACTATTAATCGAGACTTTCATATGACGCGGTCTATACAGTTCATAAGATCTGTAATGATATATTTTGTGAAACCAGTTTGATGGATTAATATCATAGACAAACCTAGACAAAAGTTTTTTGGTAGAGTGAGAGTGTGAACGCGAATTTGCTAATTTTGCTGAATAAAGTTATCAGCGTCGTGTTTAGAACGAGTTTATTAAACCTTAAGTCTTTCCTTGGTCACACAATCAGGTGACACAAATTTAATCTTGGGACGAGATTTCTTTAAGGGGTATGTACTGTAACATCCGGGAATTTTTGAAATTTTAAAGGACTATTTTAATCTTTGACTTTTCGAGTCTGACTTGACCTTTTTGACTTTTGGTCGTTAATTGTCACATAAAAGCAATTACCGCGTGACCGGTAAAATTTTCAGAACATATTTTAAATAATAAATCATATTTATTATTACATCTCTCAAGGGAAAGTTATTTTTAACTTATTTGATTCGAAAACGAAAAAGGATATATATTAATTCATAGTTGATTTATCAAAAACGAACCACTAAATCACGTTTTCACGATTCGGACCCTAAAGCAATTTGATGTAAAACGATATTTCAGACAACTTTTTAGTTTTACCCGAGACTTGAAAACAAGCAGAAGAGGGCTAAAACAGCCTCGCAAAGTTTTGAAAACTGCACACAACGGGTACCGACACACAAAAATAATTAAATTTATTTTTAATTATCACTATTTATTTAATAAAAATATTAAATAAAATTATTTAATATTTTACTTATTTAAGCGTTGTTGATAACGCGAATATCCGAGTTAAAATTTCTTTTTATTTTTAACCAAGTCACAAAATAAATAACAGATATTTATTTTAAATGTTATAAAAATATTTATGAAATATTATCAAGTAAATACTCATTTTTATCAGAAAAATGATTTGGAAAACAATGGCGCAAGTTTCGTATTTTGAATCGTCCGATAAGTGGCTCAAACGAGTCCCGAACCGATAGTTATCGAAACTATATTAAAAATTTACAAAATGAACCCTAGACTATTGGGTATTATCATTTCATATTATAAATTTTATTATATATATAAAATTTATATATTAAATTTCATTTCCACCTCTAATAACACACACACAAATACATAACACACTCTCCTGGAAACTTGTTGTCACCTTCCAAAAATGCGTATTCTAGATGAGGAGGTAAGTCCTTGAGTTCGACTTCGGAGGTTCATCAATTGAAGATTTATCATTTTAGCTCACTAACTTAAGTTCTTTTTGAATTTCAGGCAATATTTCCTTGAAGTGGAGGGGTAATGATGGATCATCATTGAGAAATGCTTCAAGAAGAAGAATATCCCCCTCCGTGTCATAGTAAGAGTCATCAACTTCGGTTGAGTTGGATCATCTTCAAGAGCGAGGAAAGCATCGACTTCCTCGAGAAGAAAATCACTATCCCCGAAGGGAGTGAGAGTCGGAGAAGAGGTAGAAACGATCGGGTCATAGTAAGGAGTGGGATTGCCACTCGCGATCACATCGGAGAAACCGAGAACTTCTTGAGAATACTCCTCACAAGCCATTTCAATGACGTCGATTCGGTTCGTTGTCATATCATCGTAATTAGAGGAGTGATCTCGAGTTTTGGTCCAAAGATTGAATGTGAACGGCTTCTTTTCCAACACGAAGAGTTAATTCTCCTTCGTACACATCAATCAAAGCACGTCCGGTCTTTAAGAAGGATCTCCCAAGAATTAGGGGGACTCGAGGATCGGCATCAAAGTCTACGACTACAAAGTCGGCCGGGAATTTGAACTTTCCTACTTTTAGGTAGACATCTTCGGCGATACCGATCGGTTGGGTAATCGAACGGTCCGCAAGTTCAAGAGTCATACAAGTAGGAGTGAGCTTCGGAAGAGAAAGTTTTTTCCACACGGATAATGGCATGAGATTTATGCTAGCGCCAAGATCGGCCAAGGCTAAGCACTCATCCATTCTGGGAAAATCACACGGTATTAGAAATTTGCCGGGGTCTCTAAGTTTTTCGGGTAACTTGTTGAGGATGACCGCCGAGCAATGCTCATTCAACGGAGTTCTAGCCATTTCACTTAATTTTTCTTTGTTTCCAATTAAAGCTTTAAGAGTCGAGGCAAATTTTGGCATAAGAATCAAAGCATCCGTGAGGCTAATTTTGAAACTCAAATCTTTAAAGATTTCGTAGAATTTCTCAATTTGGTCGTTAGCTTTTTCACGGCGCCTTTCATCATTACGTCTCGAAGGATATGGAATTGATGATTTCTGGTTAGGCATCGAAGCACTAACGGGAGCAACAACGGGCTCAGAATTTGGTACTTGAGGTTGAATTTGGACAACTGGAGGTTTGGACGACTTTGGTACTTCTTGTATTAGTAGAGAGCACCGTTTCCTTTGTCACCTCGTGTTCACGTTCCACTACTTTAGGAGATAGAAGAGAAGTAGTAGGAATCGTGGGTCCTTGATAAGCAACACCATTTTTCTTCGGGTGGTAATACCCTTCAAATCTACCTTCGAGTTAGTAATGGTATTACTAGGGAGTGTACCCGAGAGCCTGAAGTAGAAGCGGTATTGAATTCACGAATTTGGAAGGCATGTCCGTTAAATGGTCAGTTTGATTTTTTGCAAGTTTTAGGGTTTTGGTCTTGCATATTTCTCATGCACTGCAATCATTAGCTTGTGACGTAGTGTATGAAAATCATCATCTGACACACCTTGGTTTTGCGAAGCCAGGAGCTTGGATGGTTAGCTTGGTTGAACGGGGTTGATTGATCGGGTCGATAAATTGGCCTTGGTTGTAATTATTTCCCCCATTTTGGTTGTAACAGTTATGGTTAATCCCGTGTTTTGTTGAATGGAGGAAAATTGGAGGTCGAATTTGATTAGCAATCGTGGCACATATCCGTAATTCCTTGCTTGAAATATTTTCGGCGGCATGGGAAACAAACTCTGAATATTGTCACGATAAACTTGCCATCGGTGTCGAGACAATTTCAAGTAAGAATGAGCACGCACTGTACGTAAGCACAACTTTTCCTCGGCCCGCTTTTACGGGAGCGGGAAGCTATGGATTGGTTTTTCTTATCGATAAGAAAACGCTTTCACCATATCTTTAAAGTTCGCCAACATTGGGAGAAATACCTGGGAGGAAGAGGTTTCGAACTCACTTTAGCAACAACCGGTTAGTTACTGAAATAACGAACTTTGGATTTGCTCTCAATGATTCTTAGGCAATCTCGGGGCATTTTATCCAAAAAGTTACCACCCGCGGCGGAATTCAACGAATCTTGATCATTAGAGTTCAAAGCATTATAGAAAGTATCGAGTTGATGTAACTCTGAAAATCCATGATGTGGGCATGCTCGAAGAAGATCATTGAATCGGTCCCATGCCTCGTAGAAAGTTTCATCAAATCTTTGTTGAAATCTCGTGATTTCATTTCGAAGATTTGTTGTTTTGGAAGGAGGGAAGAATTTGTTGATGAATTTCGAAACAAGATCATCCCATGTAAGAATCGATCGAGGGGGTTCCTTTTCAAGCCAAATTCGGGCGGCACCCTCGAGGGAAATGGGAAAAGCATAAGCTTTACCGACGTACTCGGGACGTTCGGGAACTTCATCATAGAAGTGATCTTGTTGAAATAACGGATGTGAGCATGAGGGTCTTCTTTGTCATGTCCGAAAAATGTTTGTTTTTGAACAAATGTAAGCAAACCGAGATTAAGCTCAAGTTGTCCGCGTTGATTCACGTGCACAACGATTGAATCCTCACGTAACCTACGGTAGTGTGCTTCGAGCATTGAGCCATAGTCGATTATCTCTCACGAACTACGGGAGGATCTTGCTTTCATTGGTTCCACAAGATTGAATGGTTCAACAAAAGTCGGGTTGACTTGTTGTTGTTGACAGTTAGAATTACGAGATTGAGAACGAGTGCGCATGCACTAAAATGTAAAAAGAAAGTTTATACTAAAAAAAATTATTTTTTTTGGTTTTTCAACAATGTATTCACAATAAATTTTAATAACGGACAATGAGATAAGACACTTAAACTTAATAATCAACCCGCTTTCTCGGTAACTCTCTAAAAGAAAAACGCACAAAGGAGTTTGTTTAACTTTAAAAGGTGAGCCGTACCTCGCGAGAGACACAAAAGGTAAGTTTTTGATCTTCGGTTCGGGAACTTGTTAATGGATAATACTTCAGTTGAAAGTATTATATGTTGGTGTTCTTTTACCAACTTGGTAATAAAAAAAAATTATTTCTTTTTATGGATAATGTTTTTATATTTTTGGTGTTTTTTTTATATTTTTTATATATTTTTTTATATTATATATATACTAATAAAAGAAAAATCTTTTTGTATTTTTTTTGTTTTATAACAAAATAACTTCACACGGAAGGATCTTCAAACACAAATTTTCAAACGGCTTCAACAATCGTAAGCAATCCTCCCCGGCAGCGGCGCCAAAAATTGATTAGATCTGATTATACCTTTTATAAATATAAATATAAATATAAATATAAAATACTTATAAATATATAAATAAATGGGTAAGAATCAAATAATCACAATTATAGTAAACCGGGAGTATGATTCCCAGGTCGTTATCCCCAACGAGGAATGCAATTGAAAGTCGAGAGTCGTTTTGAGAATCGATGCTTGAATGGGACAAGATTATGATTGGTTATCTAAAACTACGGGAAAATTAAGGTAGACAACCTTAAAAACCTTAAGTAAGACAAATTTTAACTAAAAAAAAAACAAACTGCAAAACGGGAATTATAAAATGGGAACTAAAAACCCTAAATTATCAAAATTAAGTCCTAAAATGATCTTTTTGGTTTTTATAAGTCTTAATTGACTAAAATGCTAGGACAAAGAAAACTAGACCAAAAACGGAAAAGATTTAAGCTTAAAAACACTAAAAACATGAACGGGATTCAATCCCGTTCTTTAAAAATCCAAATTTTGCAATTTTGACCCTACAAAAGCAAATCTAATTTTCCTAGGTTCTAAATGTTAAAAGAAAATTTTCTAAAAAAGAATTATATTTTTTTGACTTTTTTATAATTTTTTATGAATTAAAAACGATTTAAATGAAATTAAATGTTTAAAAATACTAAACTATTTAATAAAAATCTGAAAAAATTAGCAAAAGTAGCTTGAACAATGTAGAATCTAATAAAAATAAGTTGGGAAAAACAGCTTATCAAATAAGCTAAAAACGGCTAATAAGCTAAAAGGCCTAAAACTACTATAAAGAATAGATTTTGCAAACATATACCGAAAAAGACCCAAGGGCGAGTTGGTAGAGTGTGTGTGTATAAAACGTTTGGTTGTGGGGTTGAGGTCCCAGGTTCGAGCCTTGCTCACCCGGGGCTTCCCCTACTCCCAAATGTTTTTGCAAATTCCATTTTTTACAACTTTTTATAAAAGCAACAAATAAGCAATTTTTACAAAAGCACTTTTTTATTAAATCAAAAATAAGCACGAAATAAGCTAAATAAAGTGACAGAATGCTTAACTTAACTAAAAAGCTAAATGGTTAACTGTTTTGGCTTTTTTACACTAAATAAGCTAAAAAGGCAAAATAAGCAAAGACAGATGAAAGTTTATATCTAAAAAGCAAATGAGAACAAAAATAAGCAACTAAGATAAGCTAGAATGACAGATTCATCAAAAAGCTATGGAACTTAAAGATTTTAAGCTAAATTGCAAATAAGCTCAAATAAGCTCTAAACTAAAGGGAATAAGCTAAAATGGGCTTAATCTAACCTAATAAGCTTAATGGAACACAAAATAAGCAAATTTAATAAGCCAATATGCTTAAATAAGCAAATGAGCTTATTTGGCTAAACCTGATAACAAAACAGCAAGGGGGGCACTTTTGAGCTTAAAAATAAGCTCAAAGACAGATCCTTATGGCTTAGCAACTTATAAGCCCTTAAAGCTTATCCAAAAAGCTACAAGAATCAACAATCAAAAAGCAGTTTGAATTTCAAATAAGCCCTTAAAAAGCTTCATGAAAAAGCTGTTTCTCAAAGATTTCAACACTTGGCAAATTTTTCAATCTTTACAAACCACCACTTTTGAGCTTAAAAATAAGCAAACAAACAGATCCTTATGGCTTTAAATCCTCAAAACAGATTAAGCTCTTACCTCAAAGAACAAATAACAAGAATCAAAAGAGAGTTTGAAATTAAGAATAAGCAACAATGATCAAATGAAAAAGCTGTTTCTTCTTTTTAGGACACTTAGCAATAATTTGACAGTTTTTAGCAAATCACAAAACAAACTTGCAGGCCTAAGGTTTTTTTTATGCTAACTTGTTTTTAACACATGCATAAACACAAAAACATCACAAATCAACAATAAGCAAGATCACAATCAAATAAGCAACTAAAATAAGCTATAACCTAACAGGTTCAAACAATGAACTCTTTAAACCTTAAAATTGAGATTTAACACTTAAAAACTTAAACAAACTAAATCTTTGGACTAATTTAAGCTAAACTAAACTGACTTAAATGTCAAATTGCTATTTTGACCCATTTTGACCCATAAAACAGGTTAAACCAAACACCCCTTTAAAAACTGTTTTAGCTTTTTTAAAGAGATTAATGCTTATTTAAAGCACACATTCAAAAGACCAGATGTTAAATAAGTAAAACAAGCAATATTAAGCAAATCTTAATAACAAATAAGCACTCAAATAAGCTGAAACAGATTATGCAAGTTTTAAGCTATTTTTAGACAGATTTTAATAAAAACTTGCAAACAAGATTTTAAAACTACAACTAAGCATTCATAAGCATTAACTAACAATAGCAAGCATAAATAAGCAAATAAAAACAGATAATAAGCAAGAATAAGCAGTTAAATAGTAAATAAGCTTAAAAAGTGAAAATGAAAACTTACAAACACCCTTGCTCAAAACAGGGTAAATAATCAAATCTACAAGCTCTAGCTTGTCAAAAGACAAGCTAGTGAGGTCTATAAGCTCTTCCCAAGCTAGCTTATCATCCAAAGAAGCTGAGGTGTTTTAAGGGGTGGATCTTTTTTAGTATTTTTTTAGATTTTTATGATTAAAACAGGAAATAAAAGAGATTAAAACAGTAAACTAAGGCTTGATTCAAGAAACAAAAAGCTTAGTGAAGCTTTTAGGTAAGATCTACAAGCTGTTTCATAGCTTTTCAAAGCTTAACAGATTATAATAAATGATCAAACACAGAAACTTAAAACACAAACCTCAATTTTTTTATTAAAAACTTAAACTTTTACAAGGAATTCAAATACAAAATACTTTTAAAACTTAAATAAATTACACATCCACAAGAGACTAAAAAACTAACTCTCACTACAATGTTAAAGCCCTCTATTTATAGGATAGGATAGATGCTTCGAGGTCTTTAGCTGGTTTTCTTGTGTGAGAGGAAAGAAGAGAAGAATAAGCATCAATCTTGGCCCTCAAATCATCTTGTGACTTCCTTTTAAATTCAACCTTAGGTCCCCATGGATGCTTTGCCACGCAATCATTCCCCAATGATTGCTTTTGGATTGCCAACGTGTCAGAGCAAAACGTCACTCATTGCATCATTATTGGCTTCTAGAAGGTGGGTTTAATCCTTGGGGTAAGAGTAATTTTAGGGACGGAGGGTGAACAGTGAAAATGGGGTTTAGCGGGAAAAGGGGTTGTCCTGTTTGTTTGATTGGTGCAGGGTGAAAGTTTAGGGGCTTGGCAGGAGTGGTCCCTGAATGTGTTTATTATCATTTCATGATTCGTCCTTGTACTTTGCAATTTTGGTCCTTTAAGTTTTATAACGGTTTGCACCGTTAGTCCTTTTAAGGGCTAACGGGGGTGTTATAAAGGGAATGGGGTTAACGGGGGTTAAGTGGTGATGGTGGGCTAGTTGTTGGGCCTGTAAACATAAAAAGATTGACTTTGGGCCTTTATTAAGGTTTAAGTGTTTAGGTTTTTAGTGTATAAGTGGGCTGACCCGGGCCCACTAGGTGGGTACGGGTGGGCCCACTTTTGGCAATTTAGGTTTTTGGGTTTGGTTTTCGATGCTCTTTCTAATGCCTTACCAGAATGACTTGACTGATTTGACTTTGACTCTTTAACTTGACCGTCTTTTCGTTCTCGTGCTCGGTTTTGTCATTTTGGCTTCGATTTTTGTCCTTTTCTTGGATATCCGTTACCTGCACAATACAAATGCAAAACATACAAATACAATGTATTTTTGGTACGTTTTTAGTCATTTAAGTCCGTTTTTAAAGGTCAAAAGTATGTGTATTTAAACACATACCAATCTCAATCGTCCCAAGATTGTATTTACAAGGATAAGGACTTAGCAACCGTGTACTCAAATAATTAACTTGGGTTAAAACAATAATGCACTAAAAGCGAGTGCATACAAGGTAGGCTAAGGCTTTTTAGGTGTAACGATTGGTTTAAGGGTGACAATGCTCTTTATTAATAATCTGTAATCCACTAGAAAATTACAAGAACTGTGAAAAAGGATAGGCTCGGAGGGTTGTACTAGGGGTATCCTGCACTAAAGGTGAGTGCATGGTAAGGGTGTGGGATAGTTATATGATCGGTGTGACCATCATAACAATTACAGGTTTAAAACATGGGTTAATCCTAATGCCTCTTATCAAGCAAATCCTAATACTTACTATGCGGTCTCGGGATGCATCACAAAAACAAGTTCTAGAATTTAATATACTACCGGTACACTCATATAATTTAATACCGATCTCAATGCTCCAGAAAAGGCGACGAAGACCACACGTACACATCCGTAACGACGGAATAGACACATGTGACTGCTCACTCCTTAACTCGAGAAAGCTAAAGGTATAAACTATCTTGGGTATCAATAATAGATACCCGAATTCCTAAAGATCTAAAGGCGAACCTCACATTTTTGGGGTGGAATTCTGAGGGTTATTGTGCTAGTCATATAAATTCCTATCCATGAGACGCTATTAATACTTGGTTTTCGTCGGTATGTGTCATAAAAAAATTAAATTTGGGTAAAAATTACCTCTTATGCTATGTTTTGATATATTACCCATCATTTTAAGGACAAAGCAAATGGCAAATGAAAGAATAGTTTCTAAGGCTTATTCCCCCCCCCCCCACACTTAAGTTGAACATTGTCCCCAATGTTCTATAGAAGTACCCGTAAAAACAAATAAAGGGAAAAGAAAACAAGGAAAAGAAACTAGTACTCCCCTGGTTTGCTCAATAATGGAGAAGAAACATGTGATAACTGGTTAAATCGTCCTCCAAGAATCATCCAATGAAACTTCCTAAGAATTTCCAAGCTTCTTCTCATCAAATATAACCTGTAATCAAAGACAAAGACAACTACACCAAGCATAAAATGTGTGATTTACCAATATACAATGTGAATTTAGGGTTTGACTCGATAAAGCAGTAAAGATAGGATGAGAGAATTGTTAAACTCATTAGGTTTTGCAGGTTTATAATAGAAGAATACATATATTAAATGTTATGCAAGTTTTATTTTCAAAAATAATTAAAAACTTTAAGTTTTCTGGACCTGGGCGTTTGACGCCGTCAGGGTTTTCGTGACCCCATCACAGGTATCGTGGTGACGGCGTCGCGTGTTAATCGTGACGCCGTCTCCACAGTCTGTGAAAACGAAATTTTTGTTTTTGATGAAAAATTTCCTGCACTTGATTCCATAAGTTAATTCCTGTACAAATGGCTGCATAAAACCTGAGATTTAACAATTCAATCATATGACTCAAAACTGACGCGAATTAATCTAAACAATTCATTTAACATGTTTGAATTTAGCTCAAAAGCCGGATAAATTCCCCTACACTTATTATTTGCAAAATACCTTTGATTGAAATTAAGACGAGGTTAAAGACAAACGGTAAAGAATTAAAACACACATGACACTCCTAATTTGCTGGAAAAGTAAATTGGGTTGCCTCCCAAGAAGCGCTTTTCTTTATTAACAATTCTTGTAGCTAGACTCGAAGTCCTTTTACTCCTTAAGCATGATGATACTTATGTGAAAAAGTTTTGGAGTTTTTCAATTCTTTCCCTATCTCTTTTTAAGTGCGTCCAAGGTTCATGCAAGCTTTGTAATACTCCTTTCTCTTTTCAAGGACATGCTTAAACCCCTTTTTTCCAACCTTTAAGTTTTCCACAAAGAATGCCTCAAACTTATCTTTTTTCCAAAGGGGAATTAAGTCAATGTCTTTTTTCCTTATGATGGCATTCTAAATATGACCTCGTCGTCCCTTTTGGCAAACCTAATTAATCCTAATGATTCATCATAAGTGAGCTTAGATGTATGCGCAAAAGGTTGTCCCAAGACTACTTCACTTAACCCACTATCAATGATGTTGCCCAAATCTTCTAAAATCATAAAGTCCACAACATAAACGAAGCCCCCGATAAATATATGCACATTTTTAGCTCTTCCAACGAAGTTGCAAAACTTATATGGTTGGTATGGGTTTCAACGTGCTTAAAAGGATTTTTCTCTTATTTTGTTGTGGTAAGTACGAGAAATGATGTTGACAGGAGATTGTAGATCAATGTATGCATGGCCCATGTAAACGGTGCCGATTACGCAAGGAAACTTTAAACTCCAAGGGTCGCCTTTCCTAATCTTAGGTTCTAGGGTCGAGAAAGAGGGTTGAGGTTCTTCTAATAGTTCCTTATGGTAAGCCAGCTCTTTCTTAGTAGGGAACCTATACTTAAACAATTCTTCCAAAAAAATATTTCTTCGTTGCGTCCTTAATTCAAGTTCCTTCATTCTTTCTTCAGGGCAGAATATTTCGGAGTCGGAGGATTGGTTGGTTAATTCGTTCATGGTTTTAAAGAGGAGAGAATCAATGGTCTGCCTAATTTGTAAAAGCTTGTTTATTCGGGCCGTAAACTTAGTGTGAGTAGTGACAGTTGGTTCCTGAGGAGAGGATCCTAAGGTCGATGAAGAGTGGAATAGTCAATGGAAGTTACGAACAAACACACAATGAAAAGATAGACTACGAGAAAGCTAATATGCGGAAATTGAATCTTACTTGAAAGGATTCAAGCAAGTAGAACTAAGCAACAATATCAATGACCTAACTATTCCCCGGGCGGCGGCGCCCCCCCCCAAGAAAAAAAAAAAACTTGGGGGAAAAAAAAAAAAAATGCGGTTCCGTCGTTAGACTTCTACACGAAGTTTTACAACTCCCTAGGCAGAGCACCTAATCGTTGTAGTAGTAGTATAGGCAAGACTTGGGGTGTTGTTATCGTTCACTTAAGGAATAGATTGGGAAGGCTTGATCATGGTCTAACATAATTCTAAGGGTTGAGGGAAGATTCTTTTTGTGTTTTTATGTTTTATGGAAAGCAAGTAAATCATATAATTGAGAGGATGGTTGGTTTTAGCTATTAAATTAAATATAAACTACACTACTGGTGATAACAATATAATAAAAGACTGTGTTTATTTAATCGTGTATTACTCCCTAGATTGCTTCTCCTAATGTTGTTGCCTTGTCACACTTGTGATGATCTGTGTAATTATTTCCTAAGTCATGAACGAATTACACGAACCCGCCGTTTATTTAGTATTCCGTTAAGGCAACGCACAAGTAAGGTAGTATGAAGACTATTACAAGTAGGGGTGTTAGTAGGGTCGGGTTGACCCGACCCGAACCCGAACCTGAACCCGATAAGGCTTATCGGGTAGGATTAAATCGGGTTAAAAAATCTTATCGGGTTGTTTTGACCCGAACCCGATAACCCGACAATGTTATCGGGTCGGGTTAGGGTTGAAATATTTTTCTTATCGGGCTATCGGGTCAACCCGATAAGACCCGAAAAATGCTACTTGTTTCCTGTTTATATAAAACTTTATAAGCCATTAGTCTTTGCATCATATGTCTTACGAAAAAATTCAAAAGTATAAAAACCTTAAAGATCTGATATGCAAATAATGCAGGTTCAAAAACTTTATTTCCATTTCTTTATTACATTTTACATGACAAATATGTTATATCTATATCATCTTTTTTGTTTCTTCGTCTAATATGCAAGAGATAGTTTTAAAGCATTCTGTTAGATCAATATATGTTGTCTAATATGTTTCTTTGTCTAATATATGTTGCATCTCTAAGTATATGCGAATGATAAACACATTGCTAGTCACAAATGCTAAATGCTAAAAGTATATACACTTTTATAAATCTGAGTCTTATATTATTAAGTCAATCATTTAAGTACTACCCAGATGTCATGTTTAGAAATCAAAGGTTCCTCATTACAGTGAACTTCTTGGAAAGTGGATAGATTGATATGCTACCTCACTGATTCAATTTACTTTTATACGTCCCGAAATGAGTTTCGTTTTACTACGTATACTAATAAAATGATGCAGGTAACTTATTAGCTACTCATTTCCAGTGTCACCCGACAACCCGAATCACCCGACCCGACATAACCCGACCCGAATACCACCCGAACCCGATAACCTGATTTCTTATCGGGTCGGGTTGCGGGTGAGTTTTTTAAAACAAAAACCCGATTCAACCCGATCCGATAAGACCCAATAACCCGACCCGATAACACCCCTAATTACAAGGCCCCCAAGGGTATACTAAGTGCATGTGAAATATATCAAGAGTGGATCAACCATATTATGAGGCAAGGTAGTATGAATACTGTTACCCGATGGTATCCTTTCTAAAAATCATGTTTTCTTAGACATATCAACAGCGATACAAACAAAAGCTGGTTTTATAAGACCTAACATGCACATCCATCACAAGAAGAAACACTACTAAGATCTACATTCTGGGTTTCATACAATCATAAATAAACATAATAGGAGGTTTAGCCAAGCATGTTATAGATAAAGCAAGAACATAGATTAATCAAACAACGCATAGACATATTGAATGATTAAATCAACCTTACTTGATTAAAACATGAGTTGGAGGAAGTACAATAGGGTTTTTAGGCCCTAAATTCATCCCTAACAACTACTAAATGAACTAGGGTTCGTAACCTCTTTTTATTCTAAAGTTATACACCTAAAACCCTAAATTCGGGTTTGTATAT
>BQNB010096179.1:0-23969 GCA_026074375.1 Tanacetum coccineum
TTTTTCTTTTTACACACTTAACTAATAAGCAAAAATAAACATTTTTTGTAAAACAACTTTTTATAAAAAGCACAAATAAGCTAGAAAAAAGCTAAAAGAGTTGACAAATTTGCTTAAAAACTAAAGGACACTTAAAGTCCAAACTGTTTGGCCTTATAAGCTGAAATAAGCTTATGCCACGGACAAATAAGCCACAAACACTTTTATCCTAACCCAATAAGCAAATCTAAACAAGTATTTAGCAAATACAAAAAACCATAAGCTCAGAAATCCAAAATAGCTTTTTGACTAAAAAGAACTAAAAGCAGTCTAGGGGGCTTTTTAAGCTAGAAAATAATAAGCTAGAATCTAGAAACTCAAAACAGATTAAGCTTATACATTAAGCTTTAAGAATAAACAAAAATTAAGCATTTTGAAACACAATTAAGCTAGATTAAAAGCTAATGAAAATGACAGATTAGCTAAATCTATGTTCTTGGTATTTTTGTAAAAACATAGCTTATTGCAGCCTAGGTTTTAAGCTAGCAAATGAACTTTAAACTTCAAATTAAGCTCAAACATATTAAGCTTGGACTATAATGAGCTTGAGCAAACAAAATCATAACCTAAAACACACTTAAACATGCTTAATTTTGAGATTTGAAATAAGACTTTGCACTTTTAAACTTAGGTTTAATGACTATGACAGTTTAAGTTTAAAACCTTAAATGTTATTGCACAATAAAAAAAGGCATTCTAAAACTTTAGAGACTAGAAATTAACATAAGTATTCACTTGAAATTCATTTAATAAGCAAATCTAAATATGAGCTGTTATATACACAACTTTTAGATATTGATAACACAAACCTTAGAACTAGGTTTTAAGCTAAAAGGGCTTTTGAAAACAGAAACTAAGACCATAAAAGAGCTTAATAAAGTTAGCCGAAAAGCCAAAGAATGGTCAAACAACACTAACCAAGGTTAGTACTGTTATCCCAAACACCCCTTTAAATATTTGAGTTGCAAATTTAAACTAAGAAAGGCTGATTTAAGCTAGGATTCTTGTAAACAGATTAAAAACTAATTAAATTAAACATTAATAAGCACTTTCCAATCACTGATAAGCACTTAACAATAAGCAATCCAAATTAAGCTATTTTGGGCTTTTTGAGACAAATTTAGTGAGAACTCAATTAAACAACTTTTAAACTATAACATAAGCATGAAAAACATTCATTAAGACAAAATAAGCAAAAACAAGCAATTACAAGAAAGAAATAAGCACTAGAATAAGCAGAACAGAAATAAGCTGTAAAATGAAGATTAAAACTCACTTTTTATTGAATGATCCTTGAAAGTACACACTTGGGAAGTAAATGACAATATTTAAAAGACGAAGAACATTGAAATAAGCTGTAAATAAGCAATAAGCTAGACTAAAAAACTAGATGCCTCATTGTGTCAATTCGTCTCCCTATTTATAGGGGATTTATGTGCAACTTTGTGAGGTAAAACCGGCAAAGGCCTTGAATGCTTCCAATCATTCCATTTTTGTTTATGGAAAGCTCTAATCACAGCCAATCCTCTTTAAAACCGCATCTTGAATTGTTTTGACTTTCCCTTTTCTCCTTGACGCGTTTTTTTGTCTAGAAAGAAGCTTTGAATGTGACAGCGTGGCACCGAGGGTGTCAGTAAGCGTGTGAGAGTGTATTGAAACCGTTAACAGCATTGGAGAAGGTGTTTTACCCTGTTTTGGGCCTTCCCTCCCTTTTCGGGCTTATTTTATTATATTTTAAATTTGGGGGTTTAAGGGGTAACGGGTGTTAAGCTAGGGACCAACGGTGTAAGGTGTTAGGGACTGACTGTGTTAGTCCCCAAGGACTAACGGTAATGGGAGTATGTTTCAAAGGAGATGTGTTGTTAAGGCTTTGGGCTTGGGCTTGTTTTGGGCTAGTTGGGAGTTTTTGGGTTTTTTGTGATATAAAAGGCTTAGTTTTAAAAGCTTAATGGGCTGACTTGGCCCACTTAGATGCATATGCTTTTGGCTTCGGTTTTCCATGCTCTTTCTAATCCCGTGCTCGGTTTTATCCGGTTTTTGCCTTGTTTTTGTCTTTTTGTGAATATCCGTTACCTGCACAGTACATAACACAAAACAAGCATATATTTGGCATTTTAAGTTTGTTTTTGGTCATTTAAGATCGTTTTATTGAGAAAAAGGTATGTGTATTTAAGCACATACCAGTTGTACAAGTTGATCGTTGTAAAAAGTAAGTTTTGAAAGCAAAACGAATAAAAAGGGGTGTTTGGTTGCGTCGAACATAAAAGGAAACAAGAGGGTTTTGTAGTTTTGATGTTGTGGTCGTGATAGTTGAATAAAATATATTGCTAAATAGCTTATTTTGGATAATAGCTTGTATAGCTTATTTTGTGGGCTTTTCGTGACTTATTTTGAGCTTATATGCTCACGTCACCTATAAAAATCACAAGAAGTGATTTTGATTATTTTCGTAGTATGGCGTATGTTCGTGGACTATTTTTATAGCTTATGGTAGTAACCAAATGCGATACGTAGCATACTAGCTTATTTCAAGCTTAATATATGTATTGTGAAGCTTATGGACTCACGGCCCAATAAGCCCATTTAAGCCGTAGCTTAATGGGAGGGCTTATTGTGGTCTGAATTATTTTCTACTTATTAGTATGAACTTATGTATATAAATAGGCCTTGATTTTGGGCCTGGATCGTATTTTGGACGTATAAATACCTTAATGGGCCCTTATTGGGCCTTAAAGCCAAATAAGCGATATATAGTCGTTTTAAGAGTTTTGATAGACTTTTAAAAAGTGAAATGTATTTACGAAGTGATATTGAACGTTATTTTGGAAGAAACGTTTTAGTAAACGTTAAAGATTGAGATTTTGGAATATTGTCGGAAAAGTGTTGAAAGTTTGAAAAGTGTTTGAAATAAAGGTTAAAAACCTTGGAAAACGTTGTATGAACATACGGGCCATGTCGATATTTTGTAAAAAGTTTATACTTAGAAATTTTCACTTAAGAACGTAATTTTTGATTTTAAATAATAAAATATTATTTTATTATTTAATTATTTTAATAAGTTCACTAAAAGACAAATTTTTTTTTTTTTTGAAACTTCTCTAATATGTTTATTATGTGTAAACGTTTCATTTTCAACCAAATTATGATTATTTTTACGATGACTAAGGTTACCAAATGAACTTATCAAGATATATTTATAATTATTTATTATAAATATTTACTTATATTACTTATTTATCTTCTTTAGATAGTATAAGTATGTATTATTGAGCAATAGGATGGATATGATTGTTGGGATATTTCATCAACCATCACACCACTAAATTGTTACGGGTAATCGTACAACGCGTTTAAACTCTATGCATCAAACTTGAAGACTGTTTTGGAAAATGAATGATTAAAATGGGACATTAACTGGACTAGGTCGTGTGCGGACATCGTTGCATTTGCTTGTGTGGTTGAGATTTGGTTGCTAAAGACTTGCTTGAGGTGAGTTCTTGTAGCCCTACTTTTACTGTCCTTTTGCGTTGGGGGAAAATGATACTCAAATGCGCTTTGAAATGTTTTGAATTGAAGTGTGTGAAATGTGGTTTTGTTTTTGGGACAAGATATGTGCTTATGACTGCTATGTGAATATTATGTGTTGTATGATTGTTTGGATCAGAGGGGTACGCTTATTCCAGTATTTGTATGATTATTGGAGCGGCTGGGTACGCCTACCCTGGTATGTGTAAGGTCCTGCCCTAATCTAGTGCTCCAGCTAGTAGGCCTTTTAGATGCGTAAGTGACATATGATGATTGACTAGCGAGATTGCTAGGTCGTGTTACACGATTAACGAGGATGCTAAGTCATGGGTTGTTTGCATATATTCACCGTTATATTGCACTATTGTCTACTGTTTTGAAATATTGGCACAACTTTTGGGTTTAAGGTCAAACCTACGAACTCACCAACATTATTGTTGATGTTTGCGACTATCATTTTCAGGTGAAGTAAAAGAGGAATAAGTTGGTGATATGTGATAGCAGACTTAGAAGTATCTCGTGTGGATTTTTCAAGTGAAGTCTTGCTTGTTTATTTTATTTAGTTTTAGTATTTGGAAGATTTTGGTTTAAGTTGGATTTGGACCCCTATGTAGGCTATTGGAATTCTAAGAGGTTATGGATTTAATTGTGATTTAGGACATCACTCGAGGTTATTCGAGTTTGATGGTCTTCGTAACACTTGAAGTCTATGCATTGTAGTTTTCTCTATATTGTATCTTGTGTTATGATTGATCATTATGTTGCGCTCCTGAGTTTCCGCCATTGTCGGGGTGTGACAGATTGGTAATCAGAGCCAAGGTTATAGAGAACTATGTGGGTTGACCTAGACTATAACCTAAAATCTGTTATTTAGTTGCGTATAGGATCTATGTGCGCGGTGTTCCGCTTTTACTTGCTTTCGCGTGTTTGCGGTTTGATGTTTTAGTTATGTCAGTCATTGAAATGTGTAAACTCAATATTGAGTACGACTGGGAAAGGATGCGAATATAAGTAAAGTGGCCAACGTAGTTATAAACGTATCACAACTCACTCGTATTTAGTAATGTCGTTTACACAAATCGATGTTGACACCATAAGGTGGTATTATGTGTATAGTTATATATATAGTAAGATATTATATATATGTGTTAGTATTCCCATCTACCTAAGGTTGCCCATGTTCTCCCTCGTGTAGATAATGTCGCCAAGGATAAGGACCCGAAGTGCTGGTCGGCCTGTTGCCGAATCACGAGGAGGGGGAACGGGTAGACGGGTTGGTAGAGGTGGTGGAAGGGGTAGAGGACCTAAAGGAGATAATGATGTGCGTGTTGACGAATTGAATGGTCAAGGAAATAACCAGGGGATGAGAGCTAATGGGGGTGTAGAGGGAGTCAATGGGAATGTATAGGGAGTCAATGGGGGTGTAGAAGGACCACCCGACTTCTCGACAATCATTGCCCAACAATTGCAGAACCTCTTACCCGCCATTTTAGTTCAGGTTGGTGACTAAGGAAATGTTGGAAATCAAAATGGTAATATGGTTACTGAGAACATTAAGGAGAACGTTGGGAATGTGTTAGTAAATGGCAACCGGGTAGGTTGTTCATATAAGGAGTTCTTAGCCTGTAACCCTAAGGAATATGGTGGTAAGGGAGGTGTTGTAGTTCTTACTCGATGGATTAAGAAAATGGAGTTTCTGGGTTAATTTGTCATTTTAAAACTTTGCTTAGAAAATGTTAGATTCGAGTTATATGTCAATCATTCACAATAATATATGAATCACAAACTAAAAATATCTATTATAATGAATAAGTAAGCCATAACAATAAAGAGATAGGGCAAGAATGTTCAAATAAAACACCAAGATTTATAGTGGTTTCAACAACGAAGCCCTCTTCATTCTTACTCACTACCGCGAGTGAATCCGCTCGAGATTTTCTACTATGTCAGTTAAGCTCCATTTTAGGCGGGAGGAAAACCGTAGTTACGCGTGCGCTTACTTTCTTGTTTCCGACACTAAGCTTGATGTCGAGTCATCTAATCTTAGCTAGAACCACTCATAAGCTTCACAAAGTCTTCTCTTAATACACTCTCAAGATTTAGTACCTTGGATTGACACACATCAAATCACAGTCCAATCACATATTTTATTATGGATCTACACTCTAAGTCCAATTTTACAACAACAAAAGTGTAAATGTAATGGAAGATATGTGACTCTTGAGGGAAGGAAGAGAGAGGAATCACTTGGATATACAAATGTATGTAGAAGTGACTACGATTGTTCTCTCTCTTGGACTGATGAGAAGAAGAAGTAAGAAAGAATGGGAGGAAGTAAAGGAAGAAAGAATTAATCACTTGAAAACAAGATCAAGATATGTTAGTGATCAAGATATGTGTTTTAGAATGAAAGGAAGAAGAGAGAATAACAGATCTGAAAAAATTCATGGCAAAAGGTTATATTTTTCAGATGGGGTGGCCCAGTATTTATAGGAGACAAAAAGAGTCATTGTACTGGCGGCGGTCCCGGCGGTCCCTAATATATAAGGGGGCCGCCGTAGACTATGCTCCCTTTTTTTTAATCTTTTTGTGGGGAATGTGTTATTTGTTTTAGAACCTTCCGTTTGGGGGGGAGGGAGGAATCTGATTTCAAATTAATTAATTTAATAAAACATTTCTTTTATAAATAATTATTTTGTGTTTATATTTTTGTAAAAAACACTTTTGTAAAAATGTAAGGTTTAGGACAAAAAATATTTTCTTGATCACTAATCATGTTTAATGATTTGTTTATCCATACCTTAAGTGATTAATCTTAGAAATGGAATTTTACGATTAGTAATTTATAAACGTTTAATTTTATCTTAAAAGTTTTCACATTTTGTTATTATCAAAACATCTAGAGGTCAAAAAATATAAATAACTTTTTTAGACATTAATAGTATTAACAGTGTTGTAGTTCTTACTCGATGGATTGAGAAAATGGAGTTCGTGCAAGATATGAGTGGTTGTAGTATTGACCAAAAAGTAAAATACACTACTGGTTCACTTGTGAGTAAGGCTTTAACGTGGTGGAACTCTCAGATCTGCACGCTAAGCCAGGAAGTTGCTGTTAGTATGTCTTGGAATGACTTTAAGTTTATGATGATAGAAGAGTTTTGTCCTAGTTATGAGATGCAAAAGTTGGAAACTGAGTTGTGAAATCACGCTATGGTCGGGCTGGCCATGCTGCGTATACTGATAGGTTTCATGAGTTGGCTAGATTAGTTCCTCACTTAGTAACTCTCGAAAGTAGGAAGATTGAGAGGTACGTGTATGGCCTTGCTCTACAGATCCGTAGGATGGTGGCAGCAACGGAGCCAAAGATTATGCAGAAGGCTGTCCAGATTTCTGGTGCACTGACCGATGAGACTGTTAGGAATGGATCAATTAAGAAGGTTGAGAAAAGAGGAAATATGGGGGAACCTAGCAAGGATAAGAATGGTAGGGATGATAATAAGAGGAATAGGACTGGAAATGCTTTTGCTACTACCGCAAACCCTGTAGGAAGAGAGAATATGGGTGCTTGGCCTAAGTGTACCAACTGCAACTCCTAGCATGCACCCGGAGGGCCTTGTCGCACATGCTTCAACTGTAACCGCCCGGGACATTTGGCAAAGGATTGTAAAGGCATGTCGAGGAATGTGAATCGTGTCAATGCTAGAAAACCCAACTGTTAGGGCATGATATTAGTGTGGTAGTACCGACCATGTCAGGTCAGCTTGTCCTAGATAGAATAAGGCACAAGGTCCGGGAGGTTAAATCTATCAATTTAATTAATATCTTGGCGAGGTTAAATCTATCAATTTAATTAATATCTTGGCTATCTAATCTATGTTAATTCTATTCTATTCTAAACCTATGTTAAACGTAGGTCAGTATAAATCCTAATTCTAACGGGAAAAGAGGGGTTTTTAGCCTGAGAGACTGGTACGGTTTGGTTGGTGACTATAATCAATTCAAGACACTTTTACCCACGCAAGCTAATTAACAAAAGATAAAAGAGCAGTTGAACCTTATATAAGAAAACTGTATTAACCATTATCAATCCGATTAAAAAGTTGGTTTGTTTATTAAGTGCAATGATTTCTTCTTTCTCTTGAGGTAGCATATCATTCTTAAGACTTAGGCGTTACATCATCCTAAGACCTAGACACATTAATCTGTCACAATTAAAGCTCTGCATAAAGCATCCTTATTGGCTTATTATAATCTATCTATGGATTAACCAATGGTGAACTTTGTTAAAACCCTAGCTCAGAAGAGACTTTACCCACTTACCGCTTAATGGCAATTTATACACTAGTAGTCCACTTGTCTAACTATCCAATGGAATCAGAATGTTACTTGTTGAATTATCTAGGTCACCTGCTAGTCAACACGATCAATAAACCATTAGCAATATCCAATTAAATAGTTAAGCCCGAAGCGTATCCTAGATATAGACTTAGAAGGACAATATTTATGTAACTAGGATTCTAGATGTATAAATTACTATATGGAGAGCTATCCCGAACTCTAGATCTACTTGGTCCGCTTCACTAGATCCAGTTGGATGATAGGTCGCATACAAAAGCGCGTAAACAAGTATAAATTAATAAACTTAAACAAGCATACAACGATAAATCAGGAAATCGAGATAAACGAATACCAAACATTCAAATCTTCATAATAATAGCTAATGCCCGAAGGTATTAGCCTTCAAACGTCATAATAAATACAAGAGCAATTATTTAGCCAAAGTAATCTAACCGAGTTAACGAATGATACCAAAAACTGAACGATTACTAAAGTATATGGAATTACACGATGTCTTCTATGGAATTGATAACGTTGCTCGACCTGTTTCTACTCTTTTTCCTCCTCTTAAAATCGACTTTATTATGGTTAGGTTCGAGAATATGATTTATCACACTAAAAACTCATTTTTAGTTTTTCCTTATTTATCAGAATCTGGAAATCGATTGGATACGGCGTATCCAAGTTGTTAGATACGGCGTAATGGGGATTTCTTAGAGTAGGGACCACGCTTGATATCTTCCAGAATATTATATTGATTCCATACTTTGAATACGGCGTATTGAGTCTCTCTGGATACTGTGTATTGTGCTTATTCCTCTGTGGTCTTTGGTGAGTGCAGGCACGGATACACCGTATCTTCCTTGATAGATACGGCGTATTGGTCTTCAGAATAGTAATCTTTAATATATCTTCATTTAAGCTTCAGAATGCGCGCCTTTTGTTATCTTTCACCAATTATTCTATAATTACTACAATTCTCAAATATAAATGATTAAGTAACAATTGTTTGCAATAACGATACAAAATAGGATAATAACATGGGATAAATGATGTTATGAAATAGACGTTATTTGATGTCATCAAATATCCCCCCCCCCCCCCCCACTTGAATCCTACTTGTCCTCAAGTAGCCTTTAAAAGTTTGTAAAAATGTATCCCTAAGGATATTTTCCGTTAAAGCATTTATTTGATCTATTACAAGTACACAACCAAACACCTCACGAAATAGGAAGAAGAAAACACTCAAATCACTCAACTAATCTATATGGTAACATGTAACTAATTTACTTAATTGCTCGGTCGTGACGAGTATTCTATCATATGCTTGGCAAGGATACACATCTCCACCACTAAAGCCAAGGAGTAACAAGTTTATAAAGGTAAATATGGGTTTTTTGTATGGAAAGGCATACGGTTGATCAATCTACAATCTTTAACCAGAAGTACCACTCTAACAAGGCAGCTGAAGCACACATACATGGCCATAACGACATAATAGACATGTGTGTTCGATCGCATCCTCATTCGAATTTAACTAACGGTTAGGATGAAGAATGATATAGGGTAGGAATCTTCTAACTTTCATCAAAAGTCATAAACCAATGAGGCAGCTAAGACATGCATACATGGCCGTAACGATAGAATAGACATGCACGCTCGAACAAGTCCTCATTTGCATAAAACCAGTGGCTAATCATTAGGTGAGAGGGAAGTAAATTGTTGTTAAATAAAAATCAAGAAACAAATAGATTAAGACTTAAGATACAAGTTGCTAGACACTTTTTTCCGACCGTTACCATGATAAAGACACAACTATTACATACGTCTTGATCATAGAACAAAAACAACAACCAAGTTGTGGCGTTTCCCAGTAAACGATCAACCTCTTAAAATCCCAAAACAATACATACACTACAAGGTAAGTGGGCGATATCTACCACTTTGTTACAATACTCGAACATCGTAGATTTTTTAGACAGTATCAACGAATAAATCGATCCTTCTTGTATTCCTTCGGTCTAAGCTCTTGCGAAACAATTATCTTCAAAAAACTTTCTTTCTCTCTCTTTTTGTATTTTTCCTCATTTTTTCAATTTTTTTCTTTTGCTAACTATTCTTTAAATCTTGGTGTAGTTTCACCATCTTCACGATCATAATAATTCCGGATAATTTCTTTGATAGTTCCTTCGTTCTTTGGTTTCACCAATAATTGTGACGGTAGTAAAATCACATGAGTTTTGACATACGGTAGTAAAATCACATGTAGCTTATTCCTTTTGTGGTCTTTGGTAAGTGCCGGCATGGATACGTCGTATCTTCCTTGATGGATACGGCGTATTGGTCTTCAGAATAGTAATCTTTAAAATATCTTCATTTAAGCTCCAGAATAATTACTGTAATTCTCAAATATAAACGATTAAGTAACAATTCTTTGCAATAATTATACAAAATAGGATAATAACATGGGATAAATGATGCTATAGAAATAGACGTTATTATGTCATCAAATATCCCCCCACTTGAATCTACTGTTCCTCAGAACCTTTAAAGTTTGTAAAAATGTATCCCTAAGAAATTTTCCATTAAAGCACTTATTTGGATCTAATACATAGTACACAACCCAAACAATCACAAATAGAAGATGAAAACACTCAAATCCTCACTAAATCTATGTGGTAACATGACGTAATTCGCTCAATTGCTCGGTCGTGACGAGTATTCTATCATAAGCATGGCAAGGATACACATCTCTACAACTAAAGCCAAAGAGTAACAAGTTTATAAAGGTAAATATAGGTTTTTTGTATGGAAAGGCGTACGGTTGATCAATCTACAATCCTTTACCAGAAGTACCACTCCAACAAGGCAAGCTGAAGCACACATACATGGCCGTAACGACATAATAGACATGTGTGTTCGATCACATCCTCATGCTGCATTAACCAAACGGTTAGGATGAAGAATGATATAGGGTAGGAACCTTCTAACTTTCACTAAAAGTCATAAAGAAACGAGGCAGCTAAGACATGCATACATGGCCGTAACGACGGCATAGACATGCACGCTCGAACAAGTCCTACATTCTCAGTAAAAACCAGACGGCTAATCATTAGTGAGATGGGAAGTAAATTGTTGTAAATAAAAATCAGAGAAACAAATAGATTAAGACTAAGATACAATTGCTAGACACTTTTTCCGACCGTTACAGATAAAGAACACCAACTATTTACATGTCTTGATCCATAGATCAAAAACAACACTAAGGTTTGGTGTTCCCGTACGATCAACTTCCCAATCATCCCAAAACTTTACATACTCTACATGGTAAGTTGCGATATCTACCACTTTGTACAATACTCTATATCATTGATTTTTTAGACGTATCAACGAATAATTGATCCTTCGTATAATTCCTTCGGTAATGCTCTTTGCGAAGCGATTATCTTCAAACTTTCTTTCTCTTTTTGTATTTTTTCTCATTTTTTCGATTTTTTGCTAACTATTCTTCAAATCTCGGTGTAGTTTCACCATCTTCAAGATCATAATAATTCTGGATAATTTCTTCGATAGTTCCTTCGTTCTTCGGATTCACCAATAATTGTGACGGTAGTAAAATCACATGAGTTTTGACTACTAATATACATTCCCATTTGCAATGTGCAAATTTCCAACCGCACCAAAGATAGAAAATGACACAAGACTCAGGAAATACAAACTTTACACTTTAAGCAACTAGCAGCAGGTTAGGTTAAGGTGTAAGGGTGTAACGAAACAAATAGTTGGTGTAATTCCTAAAGGATTGGCTCTACAGGTTGTTCTAATGGATCATCACTCTAAAGATGAGAGTGGAAAAGGGTTTAAACGAGGAGGTTAACTAACCGGTGTAGTTAGTTAATAAGCAACATGTAAATGCGATTTGGGTGTCAATCTAAGCATTTACCAATTTAAACAAGTTACTCCATCTAAATCCATAGTACTCATCACTGTGGTCTCGAGTGATATACCAAGCCAAGCTCTAAAGTCTACAACATCACTTGCACACTCATATTTTGTGGAATTTAGGTAAACATTTGGAAACGGAAAGGTTAAATCCTTACAATATCTAACAAGGGTTATTGTGTGCGGGTTATGTATCAAGTAATTTCACAAAAGTATGTTTGAATTTTTTTTAAATTTGAGCATAATTTAAGCATTTTAATGTGAAAATTAGGACAAGTAAACATTCTAATTCCATTCCCCTACTTGAATTATACAACGTCCTTGTTGTATATATAAAACATTAAATACATGAATTTAAAAAGAATTAGAATGAGAAACTCCCCTGATATTTTCTCGTTAGTGATTCTCCATGTAACTTTATCGAGCAAGAATTTATGTTGAACAGCCGTCTTGAGGTTTTAAGACTCCAATACTTCAGTATCTCTAGATTTTGTAGATTCTCTACCAACATTCGTTGATTTTTCTTTCACGAGGTCCAGTAAAAAAATATAGGAAAAATAGGTGCATTCCTATCTTGGTATCTACGGTTAATTTAAACTAAACTAAACAAACTAATTACGGGTCAGTCTGGTGAATACATCTGGGTCAGGTTAGTGAATACGCCGTATTGCCAGAACTGACAATAATGTTTTTAAAGTGCAATAAAATAAAGACTGATAACGTCCAAACATTCAATACGCCATATGGTATAGAGCGGATACGGCGTATTGATGTTTAGGAAGACAAACTTGATAACAAAATTAAATAACAATTCGGGTTGTCTCACGGGAAGCACTTTTATTTACAGCGAAGTCTTTAAGTTAGACTTTTCTTTAGCTCCTCTTTATTCCATTTCATGCACGCTAATGTGCCCGCGTGTGAGCCATTCTTCTGTCTTCGCATTTCGAATGTAATCGGGTCCTAGATTTAGAACTCCTTTGTAGAATCCCTTAAGCTTTTGGTATGCATGCGAGATTTCATTCTTTACATCTTTCTCACTTACCTTTAGTAATGGTGAGATCTTGTTACATTGCTCATTAGTGTGGTTTTTAAACCTCGGATGTGATCGCACCATTTGGTAAGTTACTTCATCATCACCATTGTAAAGGGTAATTATCCCTTCCAAACATTTTGTTTTAATTCCAACTTCTCTTAAGAATAGTTCACCAACAATAATATCGCCTATTCCTTCATCACGATAAGCATCCATATCCTCCAAAACTGCAAAATCAGTCATAACAGAAAAAGTTCCAACAAAGATATGTACATTCATTACGGCTCCTACAACATTATCCCCTTTGTACACTATCTTATCTCTCATTATTGAATTATGAAACTCTTTGGACATCACATTGACGTAAAATAACAAGTAGAAGTTGACTTGTGTAAATTCAAATCCTATCATGCATGAGAACTTTAAGTTATGGGCGCAATCTATATGGATTTTCTTATCATCTTCGCAATAAATAAGGTAATCATCAATTCCAGTATCAAGATCTTCATCCCTAGTTCTAACTTTCTCAATTACCTCACCTTTCTCAATGGTGGGCATCAAATCATCCCCTTGATTTCTCTTAAGCTCAAATGGTTTATTTAGATCATTTAATTCAATGTAATCTTCTAAGAAAGGGTCTAATGATCTATTTAACACCAAAGTCTCTCCCATAAGCCTAGCTTCTAAATCAAGTATCATTCTTTCTCTCAAACTTAACATGTAGACCCTCTTAATTAAACCACTAGCAGGTTTAACACTTTTGAAAATAATCCTTTCTTTCCCGGCAACGGTGCCAAAAACTTGATGTGTTGTTGTGTGGTGTATATTTTATTGATTCAAGTTTTAAATTTATATTTTGCCGACTAAACCAAAAACAACACTTTAACGGACAGTGTACCCGATCGGTAGTAGTTTCATGGTAAGTAGGGTGTCGAACACTTGAAGCAAGGTTAAATCTGTCAATTTAATTAATATCTTGGCTATCTAATCTATGTTAATTCTATTCTATTCTAAACCTATGTTAAACCTATGTCAGTCTAAATTCTAATTCTAACGAGAAAAGAGGGGTTTTCAGCCTGAGAGACTGGCACAATTTGGTTGGTGACTACAATCAATTCAAGGCACTTTTACCCATGCAAGCTAATTAACAAAAGAAAAAAGAGCGGTCAAACCTTATATAAGAAAACTGTATTAACCATTATCAATCTGATTAGAAAGTTGGTTTGTTTATTAAGTGCAATGATTTATTCTCTTCGATGTGGCAATCATTCCTTAAGACTTAGCGTAAATCATCCAAGACCTAGACACATTAATTCTGTCACAATTAAAGCATACGCATAAAGCATCAAGAATATGATTTAGACACATTAATTCTCCTCTAAAAAATGCGACTTTATGGTTTTAGGTATCGAGGAATATGATTTAGCACACTGAAAAGCTCATTTTTGGTTTTCTATTTATAAGGTCTGGAAGCGGTTGGTGATACCGGCATATCCTAAGTGTTGGATACGGCGTATTGGGGATTTCTTGGAGTAGGGACCACGCTTGATATCTTCCAGAATATTACATTGATTCCATACTTTGAATACGGCGTATTGAGTCTCTCTGGATATGGGCGTATTGAGCTTATTCCTCTATGGTCTTGGTGAGTGTAGGCACAGATACCCGTATCTTACTTTGATGGATACAACGTATTGGTCTTCAGAATGAGTAATTTTCAAAATATCTTCAATTTAAAGCTCAAGAATGCGCGCCTTTTGCTAGTCTTTTCACTTATTACTCCATAATTACTGTAATTCTCAAATATAAATGATTAGGTAACAATTCTTTGCAATATCTATACAAAATGGGTTAATAACATAAGATAAATGATGCTATAAAATAGACATTATTTGATGTCATCAATACCTCTGTTAGGCATAGAGCCTAGTGAATTAGGTTTCTGATATGAGATTGAGATAGCTAGCGGGCAACTAGTAGAGATTGATAAAGTTATTAAGGGTTGCAAACTAGAAATCGAGGGTCATGTCTTTAATACTGCTAAGCACTTGGGTGCTTTGCGTAGCTGTATTAACTGTACAAATTGCCAGACTTTGTTAAGATTGCAGTTGGAACAAAATTTCTTTTAGGATGTGTGTGAGTCAATTTATTTTGGTGATTCACCCTCTGAGCATTGTTCCATACTGGTCTAACTTCCCTTTGACCAGTAATCCTTCTTATATTATTCAACACATATTTTCCAACCATTTTAATTCTCATAAAAGTTTAAAGTCCCTTGATTAAAATGGTTAAGACTTCACATACAAAACAACTTCTTATTAAACTTAAAACCGTTTTTCTAGTTTCCGAGTCATTAATTCCATTCCAATTTGATTTATCAACCCTACGAAAAAAAAAAAAACGTCGGACACTTTTCCTAAGGTTTTTTAGCTTGCCCTATATGTGTGTTGTTTAATACACCGATTTCTAGCATTTTCATTTGATTTAACAAAATTATTTTTAGCATAACTAGTTAATGCAGTTCAATTGAAGGTCTAATCAACACAAATCAACATCACTATCAACGTCCTACTCTTCAATGATAGGAGCACTAGGCCTAACATCTTAGGTGTTCTAAACCCTACCTTACTAGACATTAGATACAGTTTATTCGATATCTAGGCACACTAAGATAGTTCCACTCACATTAGGTCTTATAGACAAAGATATCAATCTAGCAAAGGATAAGTAGTCTGAGGCATGTAAGTTCCCAGTGTAGGGAGGGGAACTTGCAGGATATCCCTCAACTTCTTAAACCATCATTTACTTGGATTATTTTCCTCTTCAATCTCATACAACTACTGATCAGATGAACTGTCAACCACTTTAAACTTTATTCAGATGACAATCATGCAATTCATTTTCATTCATTTGACTGACAAATCCAACACCAAACTTGTTATTAACACTTATTTGACTATTTATCAGTTTAGTTAGCTTCATAGATGATGTTTCAAACTTTTCTAATTTTAGTTTTAAATCATCTTTTTTCTTTTAAAGCCTCTGATAACTGATTTTTAAGCTATATTATAGAATTATCTCTTACCTTAACATCATATTTTAAAAATGCATTGTCTTCCTCATAAACAGCTTCATTTTTTGGATGAATAACAATTCTAGCTTCTAGAGATTCTAAGCCTAATTGATAACCTATAATTTCTAAATTAGATTTTTTAAGAGCATCACGCTGTTGATCATACTATTTTTGAAGAGTTTCATATGATTTTAAGCAATCTTTAGAGCAAGTATGTACCTCAGAGTCTGAACTTGATGAACTGAATGAACCTGAAGACAAATGGGCCATTAGAGCAAAGTCTGTGGGTCCTTCTCATCTAATTTCCTGTCAGTATTGTGAGTTGATAATTTGAGTTGAATTTCGAGGCGAAATTCCTTTAAGGGGGTGAGACTGTGATAACCGATAATATTCCCAGGGCTAAGTATTATAAAATATTATAGTTTTGTATGTTGGAGTCTTTCGATCTTGTCAGTTTTCCTGATGAAAGCTGAAAAGTTGACTTCTGTTGACTATTTTGCGTAAAAACGGTTTCGGTTTAACCGGGAGTTTTGATGAAGTTTTGAATTCGTGAATGAATCATTTATGATTCGTTTTTCTATTTTAGAGTGGTTTTGAGGTTTTCAGTGCTTTCCGGGAAGTTTTCCCGCGTTTAGCGAAAAATCGTCACGCAGCGCGTACCGGCACGACAGTTTATTTAAGTGTGGAGATTTATGAAGTTGGGAATGTGATGATGGGTTTATTTATTTAATAAATTCATAATAATGAAATAATGTTGATTTAAATTGTAAATCGTGAGTGTGAGATTTGAAAGTTATCAGAAAAACGGTGGTTTTCGTGAAATTCGGTAAAAGACCGTAACAGTCGTAAAAAGGTGAAATTTTGGGTGAATATAAATTTCCAAGCTATATTTTGCGATTTGAAGTGTTTTTAAATGAATGAGCAAGGTTCGGTTGAGTTTTGTAAAAAAATTCATGTTTCGGTCCGGAGTCGGCCGATAACGGCTCAAAATGGATTTTTGTAGCTATTTAAGGTGATAAGTGTCGTATGAATAACCCAGGTTTATGGAAAAATGATTTTAAACGCAATGGAAATGATAACTAAATTTGGTTGACGTTTTAAATAGATGAAAATTGAGTTTTTAAGTGATCCCGACACAAAAAGGAAGACCCGAGACCCTCTTAGGATCCATTTTCGGTTAAAGAAGAGCAAGAGAGACAAGATAGCTATTTTTAAGCTAACATGTCCCCTTTGGTACACTTATAACCACCATTACCTCAACCATTTCACATACATGCATCATTTTGAAACCAAAACAAAAAAATATCTCTCCCTTTGTCCTCTTTATAACCGGACAAACACACACACCTAGAAAACATCAAGATTTTTGATGATTTGTCAAGACACGGGGTTAAGGAAACATTATTGGGTTGATAACTAGTAGTTTCGGGTTGTAGAAATAAGGTTTTAGTCTTATCCGCATGTCTCGATCGAACCAAGCTCATCAAACAAGTAACTTTTTCTAAAACTTTGAATTTAAGTTGTACTTTTGTGATTATGGTGATGTCTAGACACTAGTTGTTGATCCCAATGAACAAATCTTAAACTCATGTAAGGTTTAGTTGTATTAGATAGATCCAAGACAACTATAGTCGAAACTAATATTGAGAATATCACAAACTATACGGAATCTAGTTTGCAATACTAAGAAGAACAATGAAACAGTAAAATAAAATCTTTGCTAAACTTTTAATATATTGAATACTATTTTGAATTACAAAATAGCTATGAATACTAACTATGATTGCTATGCAATCTATGAATACTAATATGAAAAACTAATATGAAAACTGATATCTAGATCTATGCCTTTAGGTTCCTTTTATACACCAAGGAAACCCTAATGGGCTTACAAAACGCGTCAAGTGATCAATGCATATCTATTCCTAATATATCTCATGCATATCACTTTAGCAGTACTAACTATTTATACCAACAGTACTAACTACATAACTAACAGTACTAATTAAACTGGCAGTACGAACACTTTGTACTAGCAGTACTAACTATTACATTAGCAGTACTAATGACTTAAACTATTTCTTCTAATCTTTAGCAGTAGTAGTTTCTTTAATCAGCAGTATTAACTTGAGACACCTTTATTCCCAACAATCCTCCCTAAACTTGATATTCATCTTTGTTAATTATCAAGTTTCTTCCAATCAAGTCATCTGTGCTGAGAGGATGCTTCCAAACACTTTACTATCTTGGTCTGTTTGCTAGTATAAAGATTTTCCTTAAAAGCTCATCTACCATTACTGAATATTTATCCACTTGCAACTGGTTACTCAGCATCAAAGTCATAAGTGCTCTTGTCAATGGATAATCTTTCTCAACCAGCATAAAATATCATGTCCTCTCTCTGTAGACAAATGATAAACAACACATGTATCATATAACCTCCATTTCAAAGGATTATGCATATACCTTTGAAGCTTCCATAAAATACATTATCATCTGGTTCAAACAGCCTCTTCAACTCTACCCAAAGTTCTGTTTCTTTATGTTTAGTAGGTTCTGTTGAGTTGAATCTTTCATGAACTAGACTCCATAGTTTGACTAGATCATCCCTGTCAAAATTCTTTAGCATATCTTCAAATATCTAATATACCTCTGTGTGATTACCTACTCTGATGATCTTCCAATACTTTCTTGAGTCTTCAGTATAAACTTCCCAGTCAATGATTGGGTATTTGGTTTGTAGGGCTTCAACATTCATCCCTTCTTCTGGAACTATGATCATTAGTTGTTGTAGTTGTTCTTGAGACAGTTCATCTCTTGATTCTTCAGCTGGTTCTAAGCCTTCTCCTATCTTTTGTCTCTTTGAACTTTCTTGATTAAGTTCTTGTTTAGCATCTCTCTTTGAGCTTCCAGCTACAACTTTAAGAACTGTATCATCACTCTCCATTGGAGTAAAAGTATTTACCCTCTTCATTGTGGTCTCAAATAACTCCTTGACTTCATCAAAGGAAAGTTTCTTCAATTGTTGTAGAGTGTGACTTCCCATATGTTTGATATAGTTAGACATGTAAGTTCTTTGTTGAGCTTGAGTCATGGGTTTATTCCTCTTTGCTTCAGCTTTCTGTGCAGCAAAATATCTCTTTCTTTGATTAATCAGATCTACAAGCATCCTTGCTTGATCAACTTCACTATACTTATCCCTTTCCTCTGCTTGTAGTTTCTGAGTTAGCTCTTCATCAGCTTCAACTCTTGCTCTAATGTCCTCCCATTCATCCTCTGTAAAACCCTGAGCTGCTTGATGTACTTGAGCCATTCTCTGTTTTTCTGCTGCATCAATTTCTTCTTGTAGCCTTTGAGCTATTTCTGCATCCCTGGCAATCCTCTGACTTTCTTCTTCATTGAGCTATTCTTGTAATCTTATAGCTGCTTCATAGCCAACTCTTTCTTGTTTTTGTTTCAACTTTGTAGTGGTTTGCTCAGGCTCAAATTCTGTCATAATAGCTTTACCTTTATCCTTTGTTGCACTTGATGAAGGAATAATGATGTTGACTTGTTAAATCATACCAGCAGTTCTAACTATCCTACTGGCAGTACTAACTCTACCACTGCCAGTACTAACTGCTCTTCTTCTTCTACTATAAGTGTGAACTCTAGCTGCATCTGTAAGTACTTTAGCTGTACTCAAAACTCCTAACTGATCTTTAGGTTGATCTTCTTGACTACTAACTTTTGTAGGAGTAACCAAAGTAACTTCAACATCTTGATCTATTTCTTCTATCATCCTCCCCTATTTGGAAGAATCCTCTGAAGCCATGTCATCATCTGAGTCCACAATCTTTGCTCTTCTTCTAGCTTGGCTAGTTTTGACACTTTTCTCTAATTTCTTCACTTTCATGATAAGCTTGGTATAAGCAGTACCATATACCTTTTTTGTCTGCTTTAAATCTGTTTCCAAAGCTAGAACCCTGTCTGACAATCTTGTACATAAATCCGTCAATTCCTGGAGTGTCATACTGTCCTTATCACTTTGAGGTGTACTACCTCTTCTGAGTGGTGAATCATAGGACAATTTAGATGCCCTTTTAAACCTAGTTTGAACAGAAGCACCCCCCATGGTCTCTTGGCGCCTGAGACCACCATCTGAACCAATTTCCTGAGAAATTAGCTCAATAGGTGTTGTGGTGGATTAGGTCTTAGCAATGCTACTACTGTCCTGCACAGCCTCTAAGCTTGTAGCAGTAGTAGCAGCCCTTTCTACACTATCACCCCTCTCCTGATGGATAGCCTCATCTGGTACATAGGGTATAGGCACACTAGTCTGGGGTAACTCAGTGTCCTTGTTTAAGGCTTGCCTAGGTGATTGAGTCTTTTGTGGTGATGATGATTCAATATTAGGGATTGGTTCTTCATGAGTAGGTTTAGTAGTAGAAGGTGGTGGTTGGGGTTCAGAGGAATTTCCTGAACCTTTACCCTCTTTTGCTTGAAGTGCCAGAATACTTGGAAACAAAGGTGTGTGTTCCCCAGAAAAACCTCTTTTCATATTGCTAAAGAGTGTTGGAGTTAAAGTAGGAGCAATATATGTTCTACTGTGAGGCTTAAGAAATCTTTTGTTTTTGTCCAAAAAGATTTGAATAAATCTTAGATACATTAAAGACTTATATTTACTATCGAAGTTTTTCATCATACCATCAAAAATCAATTTAGAAAATTTAAAGGTTCTGTTTGTAGCCAAACAAACAAGAGCAGTTGCTATATTACTACTAAATTGTTCTCAAGAAGTTTTCTTAGGACTAAGAAAGTGTAGGATGGTATGGATCAAAAATCTCAACTGAGGGGAAAATTTACCTTTTTGAAAAGTTAGTTTATCATCAGTTAAAACATATCCCATCAGTGTAAGTTGATTAAAAATTTTAGTATTTGGCAAAACACTAATACCATCTGCATCTGCTAATTGGAGATGCCTCCTAACAGATGTTTTAGTAATAGTGAATTCTTTGCCATCAACTGTGGCATTTATCTCTTGTTCTCCATTATCAACTGTTCTGACAGTAGCAGTTTGCCAGAACTTTTCAATTAGAGAAACATAGATAGTAGGATTCTTAGTAAGGGCATACCTGATATGACTACCATTGAGAAAATCTTCTATCTCTTGGAATCCTTCACACCCAGTTGGTTTCTTTAGATGAGCAACCATGTTGTGTTTGTCGCAGAATTCCAAATTTGCCATAAGTGATTAAGTTATGATAGGAATTTTGGGTTTATAATCGTTGATGAGAATATGAGAGTTTGACAAAGTTAATTGAGATTTTATAGAAAGTGCTTGAGGTTTTGATATGACCGACTGAATAATATTGAATCTTTATCTTGAAGAAAGCTTATAAGTAAAACAAAGATCAAGAATTATCCAAATTATAGACCCCTATAAGCGAAAGAAGAAAATTAAAAACCAATTAGGATGTTCAATAGTGTGAATAAGAACCGATCACGGTATGGAATTTGATAATGAGGTGCAATTTGGAGAGTCTTATAATGCCAATGGAATTACACATAACTTCTCAGCTCCACGCACTCCTTAATCAAATGCATGGTTGAAAGGAAAAATAGGACACTTCAAGAAATGAGTAGAACTATGTTGAATGAGAAATTGTTACCACAAAAGTTTTGGTGCAACGCCATAGATACTTCAACAAACATTCTAAATCGAATCCTAATTAGAGTCATTCTAGGAAAAACACGTTATGAACTCCTGAGAGGTAGGAAACCTACTCTTGATTACTTTAGAGTGTTTGGAAGCAAGTGCTTCATTTTAAACACTAAATACTACCTTACCAAGTTTGACCTAAAGTCATACGAAGGTGTCTTTTTAGGCTACTCCCAAAATAGTAAAGCCTACATCATCCTTAATAAACATACTAGGAAAGTTGAAGAATCACTCAATGTGACATTCGATGAAACTCCTCCACCCTCTAAGACATCAACCTTGGTGGATGATGACTTAGATGAAGAAGAAGCAATTAAGGCTATCTAAAAGAAAAACCTAGAAAATGGCATTGAGGATGAAACTTTAGAGATTGACAAAATAGTCAATATTAAGGAGTCTAGGAACCATGCATTAGAAAATGTCATAGGAAACCTTAACAAAAAAACCCTTAGATCACAAGACCAAAACCAAAGTAACTTTTTTTGTTTTATATCAACTATAGAACCTAAGAATGTGACTGAAGCCTTAACGGGTGATAGTTGGATAGTCGCCATGCAAGAAGAATTAAATCAATTCATTAAAAACATTTGGGAGTTAGTTCCACAACCTAGGAATATGAAAATCATAGGAACTAAGTGGGTGTTTAGAAAAAACTTAGACGAGAACGGTCTTGTTTCTCGAATAAGGTTAGGTTAGTTGCTCAAGGATACAATCAACAAGAGGGCATCGATTATGACGAAACTTATGCCCCAGTTTCTATACTTGAGTCAATTTGGATACTATTAGCTTATGCTTGTGCTTTAGATTTTAAGCTATTCCAAATGGATGTAAAAAGTGCATTCCTGAACGGTTTTATGAATGAGGAGTTATACGTGACACAACCTTCAGGATTCATTGACTTTGAAAAACCAGATCATGTTTATAAACTTAAGAAATCTTTATATGGTCTTAAATAACCACCCAAAGCTTGGTATGATAGATTAAAAGCTTTTCTTATTAAACATGAGTACAAAATGGGAATGGTAGATAACACACTTTTTACCAAGAAGAAAAGTTCAAACCTCATCATCGTTCAAATATATGTCAACGACATTATATTCGACTCGACTTGTCAAGACATGTGTGAAGAATTTGCCAAAATCATGCATGACGAGTTCAATATGAGCATGATGAGTGAACTTAACTTCTTCCTTGGATTACAAATAAAACAAATGGAAGATGGTATATTCTTTAATCAATCTAAATATATTAAAGAAATGCTTAAGAAATTTGGCTTAGAAGATTCTAAACCAATGAAAACCCCCATGTCCTCCGATACTAAACTCACAAAAGACGAAGAGTGTGAGTCGGTAGATAGTACCAAGTATCGAGGCATGATAGGTAGTTTATTATACCTAACGGCAAGTAGGCCCGATATCATGTTTAGTGTTTGCCTTTGTGCCCGCTTCCAAGAGGCTCCCAAAACCTCTCACCTTGAATCGGTTAAGCGTATCTTCCGATACATTAAAGGCACTACGCACTTAGGATTATGGTATCCTAAGGGGACCGGCATTGAAACAGTAGTATATGCCGACTCTGATCATGCGAGATATTATGTGGACCGAAAGAGCACTAACGGTATTTGTACGTTCGTGGGATGTTCTTTGACATCTTGGTTCTCGAAGAAACAAACCGCTCTTGCTATATCCACTACCGAATCTAAATACGTAAGCACCGGAAAGGCATGTCAACAAGCATTATGGATGAAACAAGCTCTTATCGACTACGACGTTCGACTCGATGACGTCCCGATCATGTGCGACAATAAAGGCGCAATTGACCTTAGTAAAAACCCGGTGCAACATTCTCGAACCAAACACATCGAAATTCGTCACCACTTTCTTCGTGATAATGTCCAGAAAGGACATATCTTAATCGAAAAAGTGTCGTCTGTCGACAACATCGCCGACATTTTTACGAAACCCCTTAAACGTGAATCGTTTAACTATCTACGTTTTGGTTTAGCAATGATGGAACACATTCCATAAATCGTATTAGTCCGCTTCTCTTTCTTCTATCTCAATTCTAGTCTGCGTTCTATTCCGCGTCGTGACAATTCAACTACTTTATCCGAAGCTAGTTATATATTTTTGATTTGCGAAATGCAAATTAAAACGTCACTCCTCTTTGTAAATTTTTTGTCAAAACTAAGTCCAAAATCCCTTGCTGAGGGCGGCACCCGTATTTCAGGCTGCCCCAAAGCATTTTTGGGCGGCCCCCTTATCAATATGGGACCGCCATCAGCAGACACTAAATATACACACTTTATCAAAAAAATT
>BQNB010096180.1:0-25688 GCA_026074375.1 Tanacetum coccineum
ACCTTGATTACATTGGGGACAATGTAAATTCTGATGGAGAGGGGGATGATACGGCCCAACGTGACCAGTCACTTAGCCCACAACATCAAGCAACTCAGATCCAAACAAGGCCTGCCAGAGAAGTCAAGAAGCCCATGAGATATAGGGATTGAATCACAAGTTTGCATGTTCCCACGTTTTCATTACTGCATTGTTGTTACTTTTGTTAGTTTGAAGAAGTCTACTGCATGTTAGGGAAGTTAACACATGATTAGAGTTAGTGGCATGAAATAAGGAATATGGGTGATGAACCCACATTCTCTGCATGTTTAAATTGGAAGTTTGTTTGCATTTGGGAATATACAGAAAATTGCTCCAACTTGTCTCTTAACTCTTTCTTTCCTCTCCTGTACTCGTAGTAGTGCCATCATAAGGAGTGTTTTTGTATAAAGTAATACAGTAGTAGATAACATTCCTATTTCAAAATAGTAGGGATTTGCATATATACCTCCTGAAAGAAGAGAATACCAAAACAGCAAAACAAATTACAGTTTGTACCTCGTTTAATTAGCATTCCTATCTCATTATAAACTTCACATAGCATTGGGTGTAAGCATACACTCGCCATTAGCCAAGATGGCAACATCTGATGTTTAGGAGAAAGGAAGATTGAAAGAATAATGTGATAATGACTGTTGAAATATGAGTGATGCAAAAACCAAAGGCATTCTTGGCCTATGGGTATGTGAGTGTCCCATCAATCTAGAGGTGGTGGTTTCAAGTCTCGTTGAAGACATGTGAGGTGATGATAGAATTTGTGAGATAGGTGGTGTAGGTTATAAAAAATTTGCCGTCCTTAATAAAAAAAAAGGAATGATGCAAAATTTATTGATTAAAGAATACCTGACATGTTTAATATGCCCGGCCCATACCTTTTTAAGTAACATAATAACCATATTAACGACGTTATTTAGCACCAACTTGGTTCAATCCACACATGAGGGTAGCGGTTATGTTTAGGTCTGAAGGAAACAATATGAGCTTCTTCAATTTATTTGCTACTAAATGTTCCATACTTGCATGTTTCAAGTGAATAAAACACTATATATATTCCTATTTCCAGAATGCAATTTCGGGAAAGAAGATATTGTTCTGCAGTACTGGTGTTTTCGCTTCAATGCAGAAACACGTTGCATCATTCAGCTCGAATATGTCAATCAATTCTCCAAACTCATCAACGTCTCTAGCTAGTATAAGATATTGATCACGTTACATCAAGAAATTTTTTCCCCTAATTTTCTCTACATATATTAGGGCTTCTCCCACATACTACAAAAAGAAAAGCCTTTTATAACTCATCTCTTTGATAATTATTATTTCGTGCTCATTACACATAACATAAACATCTTGGCCACAAAATGACGGAAAAGAAAAGGCAAACGGACCAGCACCACCGAAATCTAGATCAAGTCTAAGCCATAGACGGTCAGGATCTACAATGTGGAGGATGTAAGCATGTCCGTAGCTCACCTTGTGTTGTAAATCCAGCAAGCATGCAATTTGGGGTAGTTACGTTGGCGGTGCTGCGAAACCTAAGTTTTCCAATAATTCAGGCGCTATTTGAAGCTCACGGACACCACTTGTGAAGGGGTTTAAGAACACTAGGCAACCTAAATTATTATAAAACAGCAACCAACCATACCTCGAACGACATATTTGTTTGTTATCACCAATAGACACGGTTAATGTTTTCATGAAGTACTTGTCACCAAACATAGAATCTGTAAAATTCATAATGCCCGGTTCTTCATCTAGTACCATTAACCATGGTGACATTGATGAATATCTGTGCAATTTTCTTGACAATGCTTCACTCCTCCATTGTATCAAAGGTGCTCCTAACTGACAACGTTTGCATGTAGCACGGAATTTCATGTACTCGATGCCAACACAAAATCTTCAGTCATTTCTAAAACGTCAAATGGAATATTGAGCAGATATGATCCATTTGTCATGTTACCAAGTCAACCTTGTCATCCATAATCAATCTCATTGTTATCTTATCGCCAATATCTAAATTTTTAAGCTTATAATCAACTGTGCACATGGTTTCCACATGATCGCCTTCAATTCTAACCTACACAAAATATGGAAAACTTATAAGAAATGTGATAAGTAACAAATTGAGTTAGAAAATCTCCAAGAAACTAAAGAAAAGAACCATCTAATTTGAAACAATTTTTCTCTTGTTTATTCAATAAGCAAATTACACTTGATCAATACTGGAAATGAAAATGCATGATCTCCTAAACGTTAGCAACAATATAATACTAATGACTAGGAATGAAAGTAAACATGGTACTACATGCGAGAGTGGTGATCCACTCCGAATCCTACTAATATGCATCTACATGCAACTAAAATTGAATTTGATACTTTATGTTATCTTAGAAACTCTCTTACAAAACAGCATATGATAAATAACAACAAATCGAATAAAAGCAATACCTGCATTCCCACAGTGACATATTGGTTTATTCGACAAGATTCAAGTCAGGGCTACAAGCGATAAAAAAAAAGTTTTAATTTATCATTGATGCGGCACAAGGGGTGCATGAAGTGATTTTTAATTATCACGAATGTGTGTACATATATAACCCCCTAATTATGAGACAATTGCAGGGCTGTAAAAATATTGAATAATCTTCAAACTTCACAAAAAATAAAGCGTTTTTGAGGTGTTCTATTTTCTCCCATGTTGAGGTCCTACTGGTCATTTCTAGTTCATACAAATACTCATCATTACAGGTATACTCTCTTATCGCATCACAAGATACTAAAATGAACAATAGTTCTATACAAGATCCTTTTTAGTCCATAAAACATAAGAACGCTATTGAATAAAGGAAGAGGCTGGTATCACCGAGACGGCAATAAATTAATCAGGACTTCTTTGTCCTTAACCAGAATATCAATTCTGCTTGTAAAATTATGGCATATACTTTACCATTGCTACAACTTAAGAAATCTAGGCTATCATTTTCATTCATTATCGTTTTAAGCTGTTTAGCGTATCCATCTTGATTTCTTTCTTTTATGGTCTAACCTACAAAATACAATCTTCGGTTTTGTATCTCTCATTACCAGGAGAACTGAATTGGGATCATGAGGAGGAGACGATAGACAACAATGTCCGATATCAGCATATTCTCCATCTTTATGAATTAAAGGTGGGAGACAGATATTCTTTAAGGGGGTTCCAAAGAAACCACATCGTGTTTTGTTGATGGTTGGAGAGTATAATTAACCCAACCATGAGAATAACAACGAATACGTCTCCCAAGCAACTCAGCGATCCAACACTGGATTGGACACCAATAATGTGACTGTCGATCATGTATGGCATGTAAAGTAACTCAGTTTTCATTGTCGTTGTTGGTTCTCAACTTCAAACCAATTAACAATATGGATAATTTATAGATAGTAGTCGTATTCTCTCATATACTGAATCACTCACAAGGATTCTTCTTTTCCTCCATCTAAGAGATAAGATGTTCATAATAATATTTTAAAGTCAATTATTATAAGAGATCCACAAAATCAATAACATTTTGACTATTTATATGGTTGAATACTGACTTTGTTAGAATGTGAAGCACAAACACACAAAATGTTAACAACAAAAAATTACTTGACAAAAATATCATGATCCAGCATATAAATATGGGTGCAAAATGATCACATGAACAGAAATGTCAAAGCTGAGATTCTTTGATCAATCCGAATTCCTAGTCATTTTAAACCAAAATAATTTAACAAAAATCAAATCCGTTTAATATGTCCTATTACATTAGAACCATAAAAATAACAATCTAGTTCCAGCTTGGTTCAATCCATGCATTTGGGTAGCGATGACGTTTAGTGCCAAAGAAAAGACCAAAGGTTTCTTCAATATTGTCTCCACTGAATGTGTGGTACTTGCATGTTTCAAGTGAATAAAAAACAATCTTCTCATTCTCGGAATGCAGTCTTGGAAAGTAGATCTTGTTTTGCATTTTTTCTATTTTCGCTTCAATGCACAGACATGTTGCACCACATATATAAATCATGTGTTTTCCTAAACATTCTATTTTCTTCCACTCGTTTGTTAAATCATTCAGCTCGAATACCTCAACATTGTCTCCGAACTCTCCCACAGAGACTAGTATAACACGTTCATCGCATTTCACTAGAAAATATTGTCTACGAATTTTGTCACAGCATACTGGAGCGTCAGCCACATCCTCCCAAGAGAAATTCTCTTCGCTCATGATCTCTTTGAAAACGACAAGTTTCCCCTCATCACACAAAGCATAAACATCTTGGCCAAAGAATGTTGGAAAGTAAAAGCCATATGGATCATCACCATCGAAATCAAGATCAATTTTGTTCCACAAGGGGTCTGAATCTCCAAATTTGAGGATGTAAACATGCCCTTCATCTGGTGCTGTAAATCCAAGAACTATGCATTTTGGGGACGTAGGCGGTGCTGAAAAAACATAAGTTTTCCAATAAATGATGAGCAGTTGGGAGTTCACGGACATCACTTGTGAAGGGGTTGAAGAACACTAGGTATCCTAAGTTATTATAAAATAACAACCAGCCATAACTGGAGCAACATATTTGTGTGTTACTGTTAATAGACACCGGTAATGTTTTCACGAAATACTTCTCCCCCAAATAATAGATCTGTAAAATGCATAATGCCTCGATTATCTTCTAACACCATTAGCCATGGGAAGCTAACGAACATGTCTGCAATTTATTTAATGCTGTTTTGCTCCTCCATTGTATCAACGGTGCTGCTAAATGACAACGTTTGCATGTAGCACGGAATTTTAAGTATTCGACCCCAACACAAAACTTCATTATCATTTCCAAAAGATGAAACAGAATATCTAACAGATGTGACTCATTCGTCATATTACTAGATCAACGACATTATTAGTAATTTGTTTTATCACTATCTCATCATCATTTTCCACTTTCTCTTTATGATCTGTACACTTAGCTTCTTCAGAATCACCCTCTAACCTACACAATAAACCACAGTACATCAAAAAAGTATTATCTGTTTTATTTAGGTGCTAGCAATTGAAGAATGGAATTTAGAAAAAAAGATGAGAGTAATGTAAAATACCAAATTTTCCATGTGGTATAGTAAATACTTTTTCGCTCATCAAAAGATGCGATAACTTCAATTTATGTCAGAGATATGAGCGAACTTTCAGTATTTGACAAACAATTTAAAGAAAGATACAATAACGAGTACTTTTAAGTGTAAAAAATTGATTTCTATTAAAATTGTTCAGCTCGGTCTAAAGAAAACTTACTTAATAGTTAGAAACTGGTATATCATAGCCGTTTTGGTGAGTGAACTATAGTATTAATTAATAAATTTCGATCTTTTTGTTACATGAGTTTTCCATAAATACACAAATTAAATAAAATGATACCTGCATTCCCACATATGAGGAACTTTTGCTAGGTCTGGATAAGGTAGATAAGATAGGGAAACTGTTTTATTTTTGACATGGTAAGAGTGTATCATGCAGGGATAATCAGCAAGAATGTGTACACAGCCCCCTAATTCTGAGGCAATTGCAGGGTTGTAATATATCGACCAATCATAGATATTCACAAAGAATATAGCATCTTTAAGGTCATCTATTTCCTCCCATTTTGATGTCGTACTAGTCATGTCTAGTTTAAACAAACAAACAACGTCAAGTGTATCCTTTGCTAGCACGTCAAAATATACTTGAATGCAAAATAATTCTTTACTAGATCCTTTATGCCCCAAAAACTTAAGAGCACCATTGCAGTCAGGAAAAGGGTACTCCGGAAGTGGTGATAGACTAATAACGACTTCTTTCTCCATCACCACAATGTCAATTTGTATTATAAAATCCACGTCTACACCCATGGCATATACTTTGCCATTGCACCATGTTAACAAAACTAAAAGGTTATCATCATTATCCGTAAGCTTTTTGAGGTTTTCGGCGTATGACCTTTCAATCCATCTTGATTTCCTACTCTTATGGTCTAATCTAAAAAAAACAAAATTTTGAATTTTAGATCTTGTTACCAGGAGAATTGAATTGGGGTCATGAGGAGGGGATGATAGACAACAGTCTCCTATATCATGAGAATCACCATCTTTATAAAGCAAAGGTGGGAGACTAATGAACTCTGAAGTAACGGGGTTCCAAAGAAACCACATAACATTTTGTGGATGGCCGGTGGATAGAATTAGCCAGCCATGGTAATACCCTCTGATACGTCTCCCAACCAACTCAGGGATCCGACAGTTGATTGTGACAGGTAAGGACAATGGGTCACAACGGTATAAACACAATTGCGGAAGCAAAACCTTCATTTGACAACACTTACCCAAACCCGTATGAACCTATGAGATGCAACCAAAAGAGGAAAACTAAAAATTAACCTAATCAGTCCCTAACAGTCTCAAATCCAAGCCCCAAAACAGCCGAGTAAAAAATGTAATCAAACACACAACAAAACACCAAATTTTTAGCATGGAAAAACCCAAAACGGGTAAAAACCACGGGACACCTAGTGTCGCATAAAAATTCACTATCAACGAGGAAGAGTACACAATATTTTTCTCTAGATAACACTACAGGTATACAACAAACCATCATAATCTTGGAATCAAGCATCAAGATATATGCAACAATAAATAACAAGAAAGGAAGAATAACACCAATAAGATGCAGATCTGCTCAGGTATGAAAACGGAAAGACTTCCAGCCCTCAAAACAAAATCCCAACGTCAGAAACTTTCCTCTCGATGTTCAGGAAGCTAACAGTCGAAAATCGTAGACGATCCGACGATGCATCTTTGTGATCGAAAAAACACTTGTCAGTTGAAATTTGGGTGATATAGTAACTCCAAAAAAATCTTCTTTCTTTTCTTTTCTTTTTCTCTCATCTCCTTACAACTCTTCACACGTCTTACAGCTAACCACAATAATAAGAAGTCCTTAAATAAACCCAAGTGGGCCCTCAATGTGCTGGGCTAATTAATTCTCATGGGCTAAGAAAAATACCCAACAAATCTCCCCCTTTTCTGCTATGAGGAAAGTTCACCATTCCCGGCGATCGAGCAACACACCTTCAAACTTTTCTTCTTGCTACAAAGCCTTTGTCAACATATCGGAGGCATTATCATCCGTATAACCTTTATTAGTTCAAACAACCATCTTCATGGAAATCTCTAATCCAATGATAACGGATATCATTATGTTTGTTCTTTTGTGAAACAAGAAGCATCGAATTCTTAGCAAGGTGAATAGCACTTTGATATGTCACAAAGAAACCGCCTAATAATTTGTTGCTTGAAACCAATTCTTGCAAAAAATCTTTTTCAAAACCACAATAGATCTTTGGCACCTTCCGTGTGCTATAAATACTCAGCCTCTGTTTGTATACAATCCACACACTTTGCAATCTAGAATGCCAATGAAACTGCTCCCGCCCTGCAAAGGGTCATCCAAATTATCCAGAAGTGGAGTTCATGTGTCCAATTTCCATCCCATATCTGAGTCTGTGGAAACCAACAAGCACGGTTTTCCCATTTTCAAATGTGATACCCAATTTGGAAGTACCAAGACATCGCAGATAATCTAAAATATCCATTTAACACTTCCCAAGGCTTCTTACCAGGATTGGAGCAGGAACCGTGACTTAGACAACACCAACTGCATGAGCTAAATTCGGCATTGTACACACCATAGCAATACATCAAGCTACCAACCGCTGAGGCATATGTAACTCTATCAATCTTTTCAATATTCTTCTTGCAAGAGGGGCAATTTTATCAGATAGCTTAAAGTTGGTAGTAAGAGGGGAACTAACCACTTTAGCTTTAATGCACCATGTTGAACCTACATAGCACCATTCTCAATATATTGCTCTTGTGATATTGCAACTTCCTTGCACCTCTATCACGGAAAAACCGAATGCCCAATGATCTGTTTTGCTGGCCCCAACACTTCCATAGAAAAAACTTGCTCAAATCTCGCTTTCAATTGGCAATTCTTCCATGTTTCTTGCCAACAATCAGCATAGCATCAACATAGAGCAACAAGATGATAAAACTCAATCATCACCAAACCTTCTGAAAGAGAAACACAGTGATCTGAAGAAGTATTATTCGTAGCCTTGCTTACCTAGGACCGACTCAAATTTCATGTACCAAAACTGTCCGGTGCTTGCTTCAACCCGTATAAAATTTTCTGAGTCTACACACTAGCCTTCCTCCCCTTAACCCTGAAAAGCCTTCAGGTTGCTCCATGAAGATTTCTTTATCCGATCACCATGACGGACAAGATGGCTATGTGACATCCATTTGCTCCACCTCAAGATCGAGGCTAGAGGGCCGCCAAACCAAGAACAACTCGAATTGATCCCCATCTTCACAACCGGAGAGAAAATCTCATCAAAATCAAGTTACCTCTTTTATGACTGAAACCTTTAACCACCAATCTAGCCTTGTAACCTCACGGTCTAAAGTATGTTCTTCAGTCGTCAATTTGTAAACCCATTTGTTTTTTATCAAAGTCTCTTGCCTAGGCAGCTTCACCAAATACACGCACTAACGGGTAGAGAACCAGGTCGTTTATAGTATAGTAGATTGGTAAATCCGAGGTCGTCCCAAGAGCTAAGGTTTACTAGTTCTAATTTGATTATGTCACGTATGAAAATGTTTTTAAAGTTGATTTTAATAACTACAGGAAAGTAAATGCAATAAAGTAAAATGATAGAAGTATTCAGGAAGAAAAGCGTGCCAACCTAACCATTTCATCACTAATGCTATGATTATATTTTCTTGTGCAATGTTCAATTATAAGTTCCATTAGTGGTTCTAATATTGACAGACCCGAATTGGCATTTGAGGTCTATCTTATACTCACTCTGTGATCCCACATTCCCCTACGATCACACCAGCAGGGCATCCAAGTTTGTAGTGGTCAATCTCAAACTATTCCTAAGACCAATCTATAATCTAAATAGATTATTAACCGCCTTTGAAAGAGTTCATGTGCTTTTTAAGTATTTGATGTGGCAAAGGCGGTAATGTGGTAAATTCCTACACTAGGGATAGGTGCCAAGCTACCCTAGTACCTCGCTGATCCCAAGTCCAACAGGGTAAGTCTAATAACAGGATTAACATGCCTTGCATCCAAAAACTCATAAATGACGGTATGAAACATCTTTGCCGCTCCAAACCCTGTCAGGAACATCAAAACGCAAAGGAACACAAGGGGTTAGATTAATAACATGTACCGCCGTATTCAAAGCCTCACCCCAAAAAGAAGCAGGCAACCCTGCATGTGAAAGCAAGCATCTGACTCTCTCAACCAAAGTTCTATTCATCCGCTCTGCTAAGCCATTTAACTGTGGTGTCTTCGGTGGAGTCTTTTGATGCTGAATTCCATGCTCTCTACAATAAGCATCAAAGGGGCCAATGTATTCACCTCCATTGTCAGTTCGAATACATTTAAGTTTCTTCCCTGTCTGCCTCTCAACTAAAGCATGAAACTGCTTAAACACATCCAATACTTGATCTTTAGTCTTCAAGGTATATACCCAAACCTTTCTTGAGTGATCATCGATGAAAGTGACAAAATATGAACACCCACCAAGTGTTTTAGTCTTCATGGGACCACAAACATCGGAATGTACCAGATCAAGTATGTTCTCCATTCTGAAAGGAGAACGACTCTTAAAAGCAAGTCTAGTTTGCTTTCCTGCCAAACAGTGAGAACACTTTTTCAAGTTGATATCATGCACACCAGATAACACATTCTTCTTAGAAAGAATAGACATCCCCTTTTCACTCATGTGACCAAGTCTCTTATGCCATAACTCGGTCATATCATCATTGTCTACAGCATTGACAATGCTCTTGGATATCTTCGGATGAGTCATGTATAACTTGGATTCCCTTTTTCCTCTTGCCACAATCAAGGATCCGAGTGTTACTTTCCACAAACCATTACCAGAACTGTTGTGGTAACCATCTTCATCAAGAAGACCTGTTGAGATAATATTGAGTCTCATATCTGGGACATGTTTTACATTATGCAAAACCAATTCCATCCCCGTGTCAAACTTCAAGCAAATATCTCCAATACCAGCAATCCTTGATAGCCCAGTATTACCCATCCTAACAACACCGAAGTCACCTGGTGTGTAAGATGAATAATAATCTTTTCGTGTTGCAACATGGCACGTAGCACCACTGTCAAGAATCCAACTCGAATCATCATTAGCAAGGTTGACCATATCATAATCATAACAAACAAAGAACTCATCTGTGGTGGTATTTACTTCAGTATTGCCAGCACCATCATCATCTTTCTTGTGTTTGTTCTTCTGGTTGTTGTAGTTTTTCTTCTTCTTCTCTTTTTTGAACTGTCTGCAAAACTTCATCGTGTGCCCTTTTTTATGACAATGATAGCATTCATCATTAGCAAATTTTCCTTTGCTGGAACTACTACGATGATTACCTTTGTTACTCGAGCCTCTGCTTTGACTTCTCCCCTGCCTTTCTATGACCAAGACATCTGACTGTGAAAAAGAACCCAAAGACTTTCTTCTCGTTTCTTTATTCAGAATACTGCCTTAATCCAATTCCATGGTAATAACACCATCTGGTGCAGAGTTGGACAAAGATGTCCTAAAAGTCTCCTAAGTATCCGGTAAAGTACGAAGAAGCCACAAGCCTTGAATATTATCTTCAAACTTGATACCTATACCTGCAAGCTAATTTATTATACCCTGAAAAGCATTTAAGTGATCAGTAATAGAAGACCCATACATGTACTTTAATCTCATTATTTGCTTGTTATTTCTAGTTTTTCGAGCATATAATTGTTCAAGTTTGATCCAAAGAGTACGAGCATGTGTCTCCTCACAAATATGGTTCAAAACATTATCATCAACCCATTGCCTAATATACCCATAAACCTGTCTATGCAAAATAGTCCATTCTGCATTTGTTTTGTTCTCAGGTTTCTTAGTAGTAAATACAGGCAAGTAGTAGTCTTTAACATACAGGGGATCCTCCATTTTTCCTTTCCAAACATGATAATTAGAACCATTCAAACTAACCATCCTACTTGTATTAGCTTCCATCGTTCAACTAGGTTAAATCCCCAAACCAAGAACCAAGCTCTTGATACCAATTTGAAGGGTAAGAACAATGGGTCACAACGGTATAAACACAAATGCGGAAGCAAAACCTTCGTTTGACAACACTTACCCAAACCCGTATGAACCTATGAGGATGCAAACAAATAGGGAAAACTAAAAACAACTCTAATCAGCCCCTAACAGTCTTAAATCAGCCCCAAAATAGCAGATAATAAATGTAATCAAACACACACCAAGAACACCAAACTTTTAACGTGGAAAACCCCAAAACGGGTAAAAACCACATGACACCTAGTGCCGCTTAAATTCACTATCAACGAGGAGAGGTACACAAGGTCTTCTCTAGATAACACTAGAGGTATACAACAAACATCATAATCTTGGAATCAAGCATCAAGATATATGGCAACAATCAAAGAACAAGAAAAGAAAAATATCACCAAATAAGATGCAATCTGCCCATGTATGAAAACGGACTTCCAGGCTTCAAAATCAAAATCCCAACGGTCAGAACCTTCCTCTCGATGTCAGGAAGCTACAGTCCCAAAATCGTGACGATCCGACAGTGCAATCCCCGGTGATCGGAAAAACACTGAAGTTGGATTTGGGTGATATATTACTCCGAAAATATTCTTTCTTTTCTTTTCTTTTTCTCTCCCTAACAACTCTTCACACATCTTACTGCTAACTACAATAATAAGAGTCTTTAAATAGACCCAAGATGAGCCTCAATGTGTTGGGCTATTAATCCTCATGGGCTAAGAAAAAATACCCAACAGATTGGACACCGACAATGTGATGGTCGGTCATGTATGGGGTGAAAACTCTGGACATCCTTTTCATTGTTGTCGCCTTCGAGAATCTGACCAATCACCCATGCATAGTCTGCAGATAGAGGTGGTATTCCCTCGTATACTGAATTACAAGGACTCTTCGGGCCTGTTTACTTTTTGCTTATTGGGCCTTTAGCTAACATTTCCCTTCTCAAAAAGAATTTTATCTTGTTTCTTTTTCTCTTATTCCAAAGCCATATCCTCAACGTGGATGGGTGTAAAAAGTCTTCTCCTTCACATTCAGGACATCATTCAAACAAAATTATACACGTATCTGTTTATTTTTCTTTTCAATCACATCTATATTTAAAACTTAACACCGACCCTTTAATCCCTCACTTCACTACTATCAGTACATCGTGCCCACCGCCAGTGCTCACCCCAACGGCCCTTCCCGCCGATGTCGCCTCTGCTCACCCCAACAGACTTTCTTACCGGTTGCCTTCTCGTTGTGGTTAGCATCTTCCCGTCAACATTTACTTCACACGGATATCGACACCCTCAAGGTTTTATATATTGCTTCACTTTCATTCATCTAAGTAAAAGCTTCGGATGTCTTTAATGGTGGAGTCATTGTTTGAAAAAGATGAATACCACTTATTTTTTTTATTTTTTTATTGAAAAGTGTTTGGGTTAGTAGGTACAAGAACAAGATCAGATTTGTAATAGTTGGATCTATGTAATGTTGTATTTATGGGACAATATTATGTTGGATATATATTTTTTATGGTTTTGGTTATACGAAAACATCACTGGTTTCTTCTTCTCATTGAAGTTTGTGTTTGTTAAAAATAGTGATGTACAGTACTTTATTAATGTTTGTTATTAAGAAATAAAAAAAGAAACGCAATGTATGCACCCAGAACCAACTCCAAACAGACACTGTTAAGTAAAAGGACACCTTTATCAAACAGGAAAAAAAAGAAACAGCCCTTCATCTCCTCCATCTAACATATTCACAGAAAATATTATAAATTCAGCTAGCAATACAATATAAGTGCTATATATCTTTTGCATGTCTCTTACACTAACTCCTACTTTCACCAAACATACCATAACTCTAGCTGCACTTCATTATATATACTAAGCTATACGTACATGCAGAATTTGAATGAAAGAAATAACTAAAATAAGATCACATACATCTTAGAATGCAGAAAATGATAACAAAAGAAGGAAAACTTACGGACTGATCAGAGAAAATAAGAATTGCTGTACCACTGTACGGTAGATAATTCGTAGAACATGTGTTGGGATAATACTATAACGCCGAATGAATATGTGTTTCCTTATATGCCGGCAATTTTATAATATGACACAAAAAAACGGGTTAAGGTCCAACAAAACCGATTTGTACTGTTAACAGTCTTGATTTAGTTTGTGTGATTTAAGTCCAAAGACATTTGCCATAAAGCTAAGCAAAACAAAGAGGCTAATATTTCATTTTTTAAGTGAATCACTTATGGGCATGTTTGGTACATAAGATTGTCAAGAGATTATGTTTGTTTTTTAAAAAAAATAAGCTATTTAAAATATAAGCTTCGTTTGGTAGGCAAAATTATAAGAGATTATAAAAAAATAATATTTCATAATCTCTTAAAATCAAATGCTACTTCATGCGGCTTATAAAAATAATCTCTTTTCATAATCTTCATCACCATCTCCATCTACAGCTTCATCTCCAGTTCCAACAACAGTTGCTTTTGCCAAACATACCCTATATAGGTATGTTTGGTGATATGGGTTGGGGCTTGGGCTGAGGCTTGTGTTGGGGCTAGGGCTTATATTATAAGTCGAAATTGAAATATATATTTTTGTAAACTTTTTTGGCAAATAGGCTGAGCCTGAGGTTTATTATTGTAAAATTACTAAAAAAATATATAATTAAATGAGTTTTAGGTCCTCAACAGTCGCTCACGTCACTTTTTTTTTGATAAAAATTATATGTGCACATGCATACTATATCATGTGTTTTAGGTCCTCAACAGTCGCTCACATCACTCATCCAAAAGCGCTATGCACCAGAGATATCATGTGTTTTAAAGCTCATCGCTTTGTATGTCTTCTCTGTAGTTTTATTTTGTTCTATCTCTTTGCTAGAATAATAAAATATAGCCGTTCCAAAAAAAATTAAAATATCATGTGTTTTAAATTAGGATGCCAAAGAACTCCTTTGTTGGGCCTTGAGGTCGGCTGTCGCAAGCTTGCAATAGCATTTGGGCTTTGGACTGCATTAAGACTCTATCTACGCATAAAAGCAACGAAACGTACTTTTTTTTTATTGACTAAGTTTGCACATATAATGATGTAGTATAGTCGAAGATAAACTCTCGACGCCTAACGGAGAAGACGCTTACATTTCTTTTCAATGCACATGAATTACTAATAAGTTTGCTTTAGGGATTGAATCTCAGGCGTGTTGGTGAAACTTATTTGATTGCGTATACTTGTATGGGTTCCATATTTTGTTGCATTTCATGTTAGTTAACTTCTGTGAAAGAGAAGTTATTTTTAAAAGTCTCATGGCGTTCAACCATTATTATATCTTTCTTTGAATGGTAAAATTCGTTGAGAACTATACTCAAATACATTGAGATTTGAGAACCTAAGCATGATCTGAATGATACCACCTAGCACATATATGAATAAGCAACTTTATTTGACCTTATACCCAAATGAACTGCTACATTGCCACATAACAATAAAAAGAATAGCCCAAACTAGTTTACACTTGCAAATAATTTCAAAATTACAAAGTGGAATATCACCTTATATCCATAAATTTAACGCATACATCTACTAATCTTTTTTTTTCTTTTCGTTTTTGGTTGTGTTTATTGGTTGAAGGATGTCACCGGGAAAATTTCCCATCAACCCTCCACCTCCGGCTGCTATCAATGACCATTGGATACCACCATTGACTTCTTAGATTTTCGGCTAGTGTAAATCCTGGTGTACAAAGCTTTGGTTCTAATAGCTAACCACACATCCAAACCAAACCCAACAACACTCACAATTGCCATTACTATAAACACAAGGCGGTAACAATGGGCCCCAATGCACGTGTTGCCGCCATCAGCAGTGGTGGTGGCCTCGGCATCATACAAGAAACCGGCAAGAAGACCCGAAAAGAGGAAGGAACCAAGTGGGAGATTGAGGATGAGGATGTTGTAGATGAGGCCGTAGTATTTGAGGCCGAAGAGTTCTGAGGCAGCTGGGACGGTGATGGCTAAGCGGATTCCATAACATATTCCAACAACTATTGCCCCAATGTAGAGTGAGCCCGGCATTGCTATAGCCAACAGAATAAATCCCACAGCCATTAAAATCTGGGATGCTGCATTCCATAGTGGTCTTGGTGTTCCAGCCTTCCTATAGTTAGGAAAAACACATTTAAGCACAATTATTAATCTTCTGTAAATTTGGGAAAAAAAAATTGCCATCGCAATAAATTTAGTCTATACTTAAAAGATAATTTTCTTCCCTAAAAATGATAATTGTAACAAATTTGTAAATTTTCATTGAATGTATTTATTCACGTGCTAGTAACCAATCATCCTTATTGTAATATTGTAACATGTCGAATGTTCATTTACGATAATTCTTTATTTCAAGGGTCCTATCTTTATTCCCTTACGATCCGATCAAATACCGGGACCCACAATCAAACAATAAAAAGCAAAAAGTAATCAGGTGTGATTTAACCTTGCAAGTAAAGCAATATAATGGCAAAAGAGATGACAATAATCATGAGCCTTTCAAGCAAAACAAATTCTAAGACAAGACACAACGACTTGCTATCTAAATCCAACATTATTGACCCTGTATAATGCACAGTTTCCTTAATGGTAAAGGTAGATGTTAGGCATAATTTCCATAAAAGGCCAAATGGATTGCTTCTTGGTCTTAGGTGCCTTCCCTTGACAATCACCCATCCCCATCCACCCAGTCTCTTTTTTTTTAATATAGAAAATACGCAGAAGTTTCCTTCCCTTGAACCATTACTTGTTTATTTATTTCGATGGGACCTGTATCTTTCTTGTTCGCATCAACTAATAAATTTATTAATCATAAATGACATAAATGAAAACAACCTGGCTTTCTTCACGCACTCTCTTTCGCTATACTACCACGTTTTTTCCGAAATTTACAAATATAAAGAGTGTCGGCAAGCACACTTATTCCAGTAACTAAATTGTTTGTAAAAGTTAGATAGAATGATTCATAAAACAGACTTAGACAGGAGCGGGAAAAGTTATATTATAGAATCATATGATTCATGCAGGTTATGGGAATCATATAAATATGTAATCCAAAATACGATTTTAGTTAGGCAATTGGATACTTTTAGTCAACTTATTCGACATGGATTGTAAAAGATACCCTCTAGATAGGGATCGAGAACAAAATTTAGACAATTCAGTCCTTAGAAAGCTTACAAATCGATAGACTCCTACAGTATCTTAAAATTTAGACAATTCAGTCCTACTTAATCCTCCTAATGCATCCTATTACTATGCCCTGTACTAACAATATCTTAAAATCCAATTCACCAATTTTCTTCTTATCACATACATAGATTACGAAGAAAAAAAAAACCATTTTTTATATAATTTATGAGACTGGTTCATGTAATCTATTAAAATATAGACAAAATAATATCACGTTCAGGTCTTTTTCTAAGCCAATAGAATTTTGTGAGATTAAGCTAAAATACATTTGGTATGAGTAAAGTGGTGAGGACCAGACCCTTTTGGAGTAGTGGTGGTCCATTAGCAAAGTGAACCCACATGCATATATAAAATATCTACCGAACCCACTTGCATGCCCTTTAATGAATATTAAAATATACGTAAGATTTTGCTAAAACATATAAAACAATATAAAATGGACTAGAAACGAAACAGATTATAAAATAATCAAAAAGCACTAAAATGAACACAATTAGACAAATAAAAGTTTAAGACTGTCTCTTAACCTATTGCAAGTTGTGAAGTCATCATGATTTAGTTTATTGAAAGTTGATGTAGAATGAACCTACCCCTACTTGCTGAGTTAGTATCATATCAATTACATTTACTAAAAAGGTTGCTAAAAAGGCAAATTATGAGACCTAATAAGTTCTCTGGTTTTGTGATCTAAATTTTATTAAAAACACGGTAACTTTTTCACACATACATACCATTTATCTTACATTACTTTACATATGTTTCTAATGCGACTTGAACTTAGTCTTTTTGGTCAATTGACATACTTATATACCATTAAAGCACAAAACCTCTGGTTTCTAATCTAAATGAAGCACCATTAAATTGTTTGGTTTTTGGATTATTATATAAAAGTCAAAAGAAGGGTCTGTGCTTTCAAAAATTGCTCATTTTCTAGAAATACGACTTTGTATAAATCGATTGCTTTTTCAAAGGTCAATTAATAATATGCCCCTTTTGGCATATGTCCCCTACCAGAATGTACCTCCAATGTTTCTATTGAAAAGCCTCTCTATTTTCGCGCCAAATATTACTACTTATACTGAATAAACTATATTATGTCATAAACGATACTTTGCTAAAGATGACCAACTATTTCGCCTTAGTAATTTGATCATACATGTAAGTGTTCGTTTTAGTTTCCAAATCACAAACATGTAACATAATTTGAAGCTTGAAAAGAACCATGGTTCAGTTATTGGATCAAACTGCACACCTATAATTACAATTGAAAATTTACCCAAAATCATTATTGTGTTTAACAAGATGGTAGAAAAGAACTTACTTGATGAAGTACTCTGAAACCGAACCAGACCCGATCCGACCAAAGAATCCCCAAATGCTCACTAAGGATACGAAAATCGACACATCCACATAACCTTGAGCCAAACCCATCTGACCCATATTATTTTGGACCGCCATCCCGGGCCCCACCCCGCACAAAAACGATACAAACAAAACCCAAAAATCAACGGTTTTCATCGCCTCAACAACCGTATGCTCTTCCCCGAGCACCGGGGCCACCTTTTCGGTCACATCTTCCGTCACTGTCACAGTCTCCTCGACCACTTCCGTATGTTCTAAAAGCAACGGCTCCGTTACTTCCGTTACTGCTGTTACTTTTTCAACATCTAGGGAGTTGATATTCGATCTAATAAAGTTTTGGACCGCGAGATAAGCCGGAACTGATATGGGAGAAGCTAATAAGATGAATAAAATTATACAAAACACGCGTGATAGCATCACACCGTGTACGCCTGTAAGGTCAAAAACCAACAAATAAACGGCTATTATAACCGCAAGAACGTTAAATATAGCGAAATAACGTGACTCTGAAGTATCTTCTGTGGCCGTAGTCGATGGGGGTATTTCACGGAGGAAAATTATTGCAAATAAACAAACAAATAACGGAACGACTGCCAACATCAACAGAAAACGTGCTGGATCATTGCTGAAAAGTGCAGCACATATATCCGTAAAAATGGCGGTACTTAGTCCGACATATCCTTTTAGGATACCGGATACTGGACCGCGGTTTTTACGGAAATTGCGAATGCATGTTACTAAAATTGCTGTGTTCATCCATGTTGTACTGTTTCCTCCCATACATAGAAAGATACACATCTGTTTCATAGAAAATGATATCAATCGTTAGATGAACGCCAAGTGTTCGATAAAATGCTTAACCTCAAGATATGTCTCATGGCTTTCAGAAAGTTGTACATAGATTTAATCAATTCTATATAACAAAATGAACATCATACATGTGTAAGGTGTTAGATAATATATCTGAACTAAGACTACAAAATATAATTTGTCAATCGAGCCTAGTGGCCTATAGAAATTTGAAAAAGCAAATAAGCTCATTTTCTCCGGTTATAAACTTATATAAGTAATCACAAACCGATAAAGTTGAGCTTATGTCCAAATTTCATTGAGACGGTAAGCTCAAAGAAAGATAAACAGACTAAAGGGATGTTTGTTTAGGCTTATTTATGAGTTTATCTGTTTTTAGTTTATGTTTTTTCTTTTTTTCTGTTGCCTGAATTTCCGACATGACAGTGAAAGCCGCCTAATCCGAAGGCGACTACCCTTTTGGATAGCCCGGACTCGGCTCAGGTGAACCTCCTTGGCCAAACCCAAGTTAGATTCGAACCCTTGAAACTCATAAGCGTATATAAGTTTATATTATGTCATACTAACCAGCTTATATAAGCTCATAATTATCAAAATAATCAAAAAACAGGCGAAACCACATAAGCTTTTATAAGCCGAAAAATGAGTTTAACCCAAACACCCCCAAATCAAATGCACGAAAGGTGTTCGATAAAACGCCTAAATTAAAATATTACTGACCCACACATAACTTAAAAAAAATAACAATAGAGTACCTGCCAATAAGGAAGAGGTTGGATCCTTTGACTAACAACAAGCCACTGAACACCATAACCAATAAACCCTTCAACCGAGCCAATTAACAACAATGTAGCAGGCGAAACTCGATCAGAAGCAAGCCCAGCAAGTATTCCAAAAGCCTTACCAACATCTTTCGCAACAGAAAGATTATTCAGCTGCAGCTGAGTAAGCGCCATTAATGACTTCAAGGCGTCCGAATAGTTGGAAAACGTGTAGTTATTACCCGATATAGCTTGCACCCAAACAGCAGTCACAAAACCCATCCATTTTCCCGCAGGTGACGTTGGAGATATTATTTGGTAACCCATTTTGGTTTAAAATATCTTAACGACGACTGTCTATTAGAGGACAAGTGTGGTGTTTTTTATAAGAATTTTGTAGAGGGGGGAGGGATGTTTTTTGAATGAATAGAATGAATGATGAAAAAAGTTGTATGGGTTAAAGTATTTATACTAATAATAATAATGTGGGTTGAGATTTGATGAGTAAAATAATTGGTGTTTGTTAATGAGTTACGTTGAGGATGAATCAGTCGGCCAGAGGCTTTTCATGTCGGGACTGCAAACATGCAATTTGGCAACTGGGTGTTAGAGGGCATCTAACACGGTTTGGGTTGGTAGAAAAGGAATCAGATCAAAGAGTACAATAGTTAATGCATGAGGTACATACGATATTTTATTTAAAAGAGATTCAGTCTGACTTGTGCCAACATGGCATAAGTTTTGAGCATTAAATAGGGCTAATGACTTAAAAAGTCATCTAACTTGTCTATTTTTACCGTTCTGTGTAGCCATTTTTTTTTCCTATTAAATCACTAAACCTGGTGATTTCGTACATTGTTTGTAGCGGTGACCTGCTTGACCTGCTAGAGCAGGTTAAGCTAACGATCGTGAGGTTTATCAGTGCAACGTTAGTCCTTTAGACTAACGATCGTTTATCATGCATACATAGAATGACAAAAAGTGTTAAGTTAGATGACTTTAATTATTTTTAAAATTTATATACGTTTTTTATACGTTTTTACACACATTTTTATACACGTTTTTATACACACGTTTTATACATGTTTTTATACACGTTTTTATGCATGTTTTTATACGTATTTTTATACACACATTTGTATACACGTTTTTATACACGCGTTTTTTTACACACGTTTTTATTCAAGTTTTTACACACGTTTTTATGCACGTATTTACACACGTTTTTAAAATGTTTCAATACATACATTTTTATACACACATTTACACAAGTTTTTATACATACGTTTTTATACACACATTTTTATATACACATTTTTATACACACATTTTTATATACATTTTTATACACACATTTTTATGCACGTTTTTATACACGGGTTTTTATACACTTTTTATATATTTTTTTATACACACGTTTTTATGCACGGGTTTTTATACACGTTTTTAGTACACATTTTATTCACAATTTTTATACATGCTTTAATGCATATTTTATACGCACTTTTTTACACACGTTTTTATACACGTGTAAAAAGTGTAAAAAGTTAAATTAAAAGTGTAAAAAAAAGTGAAAAAAGCTCAATTTAAAAGTGTAGTAAACAAACGTTTTAAAAAAAAGTTTTTTCCCATACGTTTTTATTATATACTTTTTTTATCACGTTTCTATTTTATTAATTCATATTAATACCTAGACATTATAGTTATATACATTATTAATACAAAATATCTACCACGTCTAATTAAAATAATTACATAACTAACAAAACTGATAAAATTTCTATACAAATATATACTGTTTAAAATTTAGTTCTAATTATTATTTATAATATAAATAAGAATGTATATTCATACCAAAACAATGAACTACCATAACCATACCCACCGTACATATTAACCACCTTATATTTATAACTATTTTGTCTATTTATGATATTTTTTTATTTCTAATATACTCCCCTATATCTTTTTTTTACACAGGTTCTATTTCTATAAACAAAAAAAATACAATTAAACAAATATATATATATATTATACACCCATTCTATTACGCATTTTACCGAATAAATTTGTTTATAAAATTTTCTATACCCATATCATACCCTATATATAATAATTAAATTACTCCTTTCCTATATATTTTTTATAGATTTTACCCATATATGTTAAATTATATTTATTGTTATATATTATAATTTCTATTTTTTTTATAACAATATTTTTATATAATAATTATCTATACATTTCTATTTTTTATACAATTATATATGTTGAGTACAACATAACGCAAAATCCTATAACTTAATATAATTACCCGATCTATGTGTCTATAACCCCGAATATAAACGTTATATTAAACTTTAAATAATACCCTCGCAATATTTGTTAATATAATTATTATAAATTTATATATGTAATATACCCCCTGGGTATTAGAAAGCTATATAAATTATTATATAAATATATTATCCTATATATATTAAGAATATAATAAAACAATACAATATTAACCTATTATATCTAAATAACCCACTACATTTACTATATTTTATAAATGATATTTATTTTAACACAATATTTACGAATTATTTTTTTAATTATACATCACTATTTATCTATATGATAATTTAAATAAAATTAAAAACATGTTACATAATATATAATAACTAATTTATAATTAATTTATGATTTCTTTACTATTTACAAATCTAAAACATTTTATCTATTGTTTTCTTATTTTCTACTTAATCTAATACACCTCCAATTTGTTTGACGACCTTTATTTTTAACTTTTATAACCATTATTTTAATTTATTAAATTTTTTGTTTCTTATACCCATATATTTCTATTATTTTTTTTGTTTTTATATTATAACCTATATCTATATTACCATTATTATATATAATTTATTATTTTATTTTTATATTTTTATAATACCTATATCTATAATCATTAAGTTATTTTTATTTTTTACCCTTTATTTATTTTTTTACCTAATTATTTATTTTATATACATCTATTATAATTTTAAAATTTATCAATATAATTTATAATAATACAACCCTACAACTACCTAGTAATAAAATAACCCCACATCCTTTAAATTAAATTTTTATATTTGATTTTTTAATACTTATATTTATATTAATATTTTTATTTTTTTATTTATATAAATTAACCCATTATTAAATTTATTTACCTTTTATATAAAACTATTTTTTTACATAATATATACTATAACAAATATTATATTTATTTTTTCTATAATACCTTGTATTATTTAAGAATATTTTTTAAAAATACATACCGCACTAATAATATACATAATATTACTAATTTACTATATTTATTTTTTATTTTTATATCTATTTATAATTTTAAATTCTAACTTTTAATTATTTTACATCTATACCTCTATAATGTATTAAATTTTTATTATTATTATTTAGTTTTTATAATTAATACGCTATTGATTACTATTTTATATATATATTTACTATATTATATTTTTAATAAACACGCAACAATATTATAACTTTCTCTACTAGACCTGAATATAAACAACCTTAGGACCAATAAACAACGCCTTAAAATTAATCTTATACTTCCTATACGCCTTTAATTATTACTTAAAATCTTATTGATACATTAAAACTCCTTTTTAATACTATAACCCCACATACAATCAATATTCTATACAAAATAAATAATATTTCTATTTATATGAATATTATCTAACTTCTTTCTTCTATAACCCACTTAAACGCCAATACTATACAACAAAATAACCACTAATACGCCAACCACCGTGTTTTTTACATTTCTTACACGTTTTTTAATATATGTGTGTATAAAAACGTGTATAAAAATGTGTTTATAAAAACGTGTATAAAAACCCGTGTATAAAAACGTGTGTATAAAAACGTGCATAAAAATGTGTGTATAAAAATGTATACAAAAATGTGTGTATAAAAACGTATGTATAAAAACGTGTGTAAATGTGTGTATAAAAATGTATGTATTGAAACATTTTAAAAACGTGTGTAAATACGTGCATAAAAACGTATGTAAAAACGTGTATATAACAAACGTGTGTATAAAAAACGTGTGTAAAAAAACGCGTGTGTAAAAACGCCTGTATAAAAACGTGCATAAAAACGTGTATACAAATGTGTGTATAAAAATCCGTATAAAAACATGCATAAAAACGTGTGTATAAACGTGTATATAAATGTGTGTATAAAAACGTGTAATACAATGTGTGTAAAAACGTGTAAAAAAACTGTAAAAAACGTATATAGATTTTAAAATAATAAAGTCCACAAACTTGACACTTTTTGTCATTCTATGTATCCATAAATAAACGATCGTTAGTCTAAAGGACTAATGTTGCAATGATAAACCTAACGATCGTTAGCTTAACATGCTCTAGCAGGTCAAGCATGTCACCACTACACACAATGTACGAAATCACCAGGTTTAGTGATTTAATAGGAAAAAAAATGGCTACACAAAACGGTAAAAATGGATAAGTTAGATGACTTTTTAAGTCATTAGCCCCAAAACTAAAGTTGGCATACTTAAAGTAAACTAACTGATATTATTATTTTTTTAAATTTGTGATGTTACCAAATATGTTGTCGTTTTTACATAGAAATAAAGATATTTAAAGAAACACAAAAACCTTATTTGAAATATGAGACAATGATGTATATGTGGCTTTTGGACTATGTTTATTTTCATGAAACTTGCCTTTAAATTTGGTAATCAAGAACAAAAATATAAAATAATGTTTATTATTTATCAATAAGAGATTCATAATTTGAAAAAAAAGAAGTTTTGAAATATGTCTAAATTGTGTAAAAGTTGTTTAATAAGTTCATGGATGTGGAAAACTCAAACTCAAAATGATGTTTCGATATTATTTTCTAATATATGCAAATATAAATATGATACTTAAACGTATATCTATTCAGATGGTACTTGAACTTATTTGTGTACGGTATGTTTTCCGGTTCTCGTGTTTGTGAACTTGATGTCACGGTCAAATCTTGATTCAATCGAGAGACTAGGCTTGGTCGGTGTTGGTAAAGACTAAAGTTAATCAGAAAAGAAAGAATGGTATAAATAAACACGGATGAAGAAATGTCAAACTTAGAAGATATACATATTGCCAGAAATAGAAATCAATACATGTGCAAAAGTAATGTACATAGCCATCTTTAGAGGAGTGCAAAAGGTGTCATTACACAAGACCATTGCTTGACGAGGGCCATTTTATACACTTCTATTATATATGCACATAATATGAGACTTAATTTTAATTAGTTCATGCATTACTCATACATGTATATCTTGTGTGTATTTAAGGGCCTTTTTTTATGATGACGCGGGGTCACCGAAATCAATAAAACGGTCTGACTATCAACTAGTTTTAGAACTCGTCTATGCACGAGTACTGAACAGATAGTGTAACGGGTAGTAACGTATTACTAAATTTGTTTTAAAGTTAAATATTACGTAAATTCATGATTTTGTAATCACTAAGAATTTTCTATAAAATTATAATAAATCTTACACTTATATAATTATAATATAAGTGAATGAACAGATAGTGTAACGAGTACTGAACAGATAGTAAATGAGTATCAAGCTCGAGCACCCCGGCAGGTGAGGCAACTGAGCCGCCCCAACCTCCGGTGCAACCAGAACCTCAACAGGAATAGAACCGATAAGGATAACTCGCGGAAAAGAGGATCCCACACTCTCAACTGATACGTCTGAAGAAATAGAAATCACCGGAGCTGCCATAACCTGCACAAGCAAAAGTTTATATAAATCCCCTTTATATGAAACCACGTCGATGCGTGCAATGCAGAAAAAATATAGATGTAAGGTATAGTCATGGCAAGATTATACTACGTATAATTATAGAAAAAGTATTATAATTAATACTCATGTACTTATCGATAGTACTTATATACGTAAACAAGTAAGCACGTAGGATCACTTACTGGTTATAGACCAGACCTAAATATACTACATGGTTCTCTATAACCTTGGCTCTGATACCAATGTGTCACACCCCCAAACAGGGCCTAGTCGGAAACATGTGTCCGGGGGCGTGACGTCATAATATACATCACACAAGATACAAAGAACGACCTCTAAGGGTACGTTTAAAAATCCAACATCGTTGCATTAATTAAAATAGTTAAAGTTTTACATAGGCCCAAAGATAATATGCGAAAGCGAATAGAAGGTT